>CAJQZJ010000408.1:470407-510852 GCA_907164525.1 Lophiomys imhausi
CTGGGCTGACTATGCAGGCAGGGAGCTCCACCCACAACAGATGCCGGCCTCAGTGCGCCTGTTGCTGACTGCCTCAGATGCTTGGGTGCTAGGGTGAGTGACCCACCCGCCCCAGTATTTGTGGAGAACACACTGTCCCGGGCTCTGTTTGCAGGCAGTCTTGGCTCCTAATTGCTTTGCTGTGACTGGGTTAGGTCTCTGCCTCTCCGCTACAGTGCACACTGTGCCACCATGTTGGAAACTCGGGAAAAAAATAAACTCACTTACCTTTGCTCTTGTGGTGCGGCTGGAGTGCAGGCTGGATATCAGGCAGACAGGCGGGGCTGCTGGTCTGTCGCCCATTCCTTTATAATGAATAAAACAAATGAAGACCCAATATTTAAAAGTGTCTCATTGACTTTGCACATTAGGTGGACTTACTATGAAAGCACTCAGATACAGCAATAGGTGTGAACAGCAGTCTGCAAGTCCTCGGCAACATGAACTCTTTTTGAGCTATTATAATTGTAGGTCAGGCTTTTAGGTTAACTCTTGGTAAATTACTTGTCATACTGTATCTTTATATAGTGCTATTTCCTTAATACTTTAATAAAATAGTATTTTCAGTCCTTCTGCCCTGCCTCAGTTGTTATTGAATATGGGTCCTCATATGTGATAAGCAAATGCTCTATCAATGAGCAGTATACCCAGACCTTCCTAAACGACTGATCCTTTCTCAGTCATTGTTTTTAGATTATCAGTTTGTAATATGTTTTCCTACTCATCTTTTGTTTATAGCAAAAGTGATCTTCAGAAGTCCAGATTTGAAATAAGTAGAGGAGGAACAGGGTAAAACTTGCTGTCAGATCAGATTCAGTCAAGGTATGGAGTATTATCAATATTTATTGGTAACACTGTCAAGACTATAAAATGACTAAACATTGCAAATTAACCTGTTCTCATTGGGATTTCTTGGTTTTGCCTTTCTTGATTTATTTGGTCTTATGTTGGATTCCCTGTTTCCTCGTGAGTACTTCAGTAATAATAGAGTAGGAAAGGCATTCAGTGATACAATGAGTACATAAAAATGCAAGATCTGTACAGGATCAACTAACTAGTCTAAGCAAAGAAGGGAGATTCAGCAAGATCCCAGGAGAGACATACACTGATAATTCTCCTCTTACTTAGTTATCTTGCTATTTAGAGCCCACTCTTGCAATCTAGATGGAGACAGATAACAACATTTGGATTCCACAGTGTGTTCTCTGAAAAACCGTGAGTTTTCTGAGGTTGTCTTACTAAAGATCGGTGAAAGAAGAAGAGACAAAGCAAAGTGCTGTAAGAGAAAAATCACACATCCAGTAAGTGCCGCTAATGCTTCTCTAGTCAGAAAAGGAGAGCTTGAAGGATAGCTGCACATCAAGTTTCAGACAGGTAATAATGCATGCTTTCGTGCAAATTAGAAGTGATTTGGAAAATGTGTAAGAGTCAATGAGAGAATAATCTTGAAGGAAAGTCTTGTGAGAGCAGAATGTGAGGACACATGGCAGCTTTGTGAAGATGCTCTGTGTATAAAGAAAATGAAAGATGGAGCATTAATTACATTTTTTTTCTCCCATTTTTCATCCATTTCTACTTGAAGTCAGAGCTTTTCCAACTGAAACTTCATTGCTCACCCCTAAATTTCTACTCTTTTGACCCTGTAAGGAAGAGGAAGTTGCATCTCAACTCTACTTGCATGACTTTTGTTTAAACATTTTTAATATGATGCATTTGTTAATTCAATAAAAGAAATAGTCAAAGTTATCTTCTCCTTTTGGGTCTATCTGAGACCTGCTGGGGAGAATGAAAGGATAATTCATCATGGGGAATTGTGACGTTCAATTTCTATCATCAAATAGTTTCAAATCTGTCATTTAGAAAGTATGATCTTGGAAACATAATTTTCTCCTAAAAGAACTGAGCCTCCTCACTTTCAAAATAGAAGATATGAGTACAAACTCAATGGTGATGCGCACTTCTTTTCACATGTTCAGGGTGTCATTTTAATTAGGATTATTGGGATTTTTGTTACTGTAAAATCAAAGCAAGCATTTCAAGCCAGGAATATTGATTGGAAACACCATTCAAGGTTTTTGGGTAATGAATTAAAGCACTGTGGACTCCTGTCTGTGAAGGAGCCACTACAGAGTAATGTCATAAGACAGCATACTAAAAGAGGTCACCACAAAGATGGATCATGGCTATCCACTTAATCCGAATGAAGGCTGCATGCTATGCATTTTTGCATGTTTATTATTTTACTGAGTATTCATTTATCCCTGTGAAAATCTATATAGACCTATGGGAACTAGGTCCTGTGATCAAAGCTCCCCTTCCCATCTCTGTCTTCCTCCATTAAAACTCTACATGAAGACAGAGATTTCATTACTCAAGTCATACTAGTGACTCTCACACATAAATTAACATGAAAAATGGACCAATTAATTAAGGGACTTACACTCAGGATGTTGCAACTGCAATTTCAGAGAAGAGTTGTCTCTGTATATTTGTTGTCAGTCTTGGCAGAGATGCAAGCCCCTTTCAGTATCATTGCTTAGATGCAAAACCAGACAAAGGAGTGGATTGACTGAAAGATGTGTACTACGCCAGGCATTAAATGAGTGTCAGCTTACCCTGGTGCTGTTGATGACCTTATGTTGTAATTTAGTTCACATTCATTCTTTTCATTTAGTTTATCTTAGCTTACATTTGACATTTTATTTTAACTTTTTGTATGAGCTTAGCTTCAACAGGTACAGAATAGACATTTTAGCACAAAAAAATGTAAAAACATATAAAAACACTTCTTCACAGATGTGTCACTGATTACTCAAAGGAAAAACAGCATAGTAACATGCTTACTTATGTATTTAGGAACTCTTACGTCAAAATTCTTTTAATAATTTTTTTGTAAATTCTTAATTATTTATTACATGTTTTTATATGTGTAATGTATTCTCATCATCTCCCCTGTTCTCCTAACTCCTTCCACAGCCCACTGCCTGCTCCTTCTCAAACTGATGTTCTGGTTTTCTTATTATTTTTACACACACATGCACATGTACAAACACACACAAAACACATACACAAACACACACAGTTAATCTATTTAGTGTATAACATATACAATTTTAGGGCTGACCATTTGTTACTGGATCATATATCAGATGGCTAGCTCAAGGACTTTTCTTTACTCCATACAGCAAAATGATTATTCTTCTCCCCTCTCTCCGCAGTTACTAATTTCCTGAAGCTTTCCATTTAGGGATGGGGTATTGTGAGACTTCCTGATATGTTAGCTGGTACTGTCATTGCTCAGGTCTTGTTTGGGTAACCCTACTGTTGAGAGCTCATAGATGTAGCTTCCCTGTCCAATATTGAAGAAATAAACCTATGTCAGGCTTTACCTCAAAAGAATGAGAAAAAGAGTCATTCTCAATCATCAGGTTCAACATGGAGGCCAAATCCTTAGAGCATCAGATCTTAACTTTCTTTGGCTACAGGACCTTTAAAGAAATATGTAAAGCAAGAACTGAATGACTGATGGGAGCCTAGTACAATAAATGACATCATTATTAGAAGAGTGTAATATATAAGTATATCAAGAGGAGAGACCCCATCCAGATGCAGGAAAATGTGATTAGTTGTTAGCCAAGAAAGGAATCTCAGAAAAGCATCTACTGAGTCATAGCTTTTTGAACTCTGTCCTCTTGTGTCTGAAATGATGTTTCTGCTATTGAAGCTACACAGCCTCCTGTACTTTGGTTCTTAATGGAGTTCTCTCAGTCTTCAAATTACCAGGTATAACAGAAGTCATATGAAACATAGCTTTGACAGAGAGGATGTTCAATGAAATACTTTGTAAACATTAAGACAGAAAGAAGTTTAGAGAAAAGAGTCACATTTATTCAGTGCAGACAGTGTGACTGAGACCAGGCTGTTATGGGTTAAATTGTCTCCCAAAAGGAAATTCTGAAGCACCATGTTCTAATACCTCTGAATGCAGCCTTATTCAGAATTTGAATGATCATTGAAGCAATAGGTAGAAGAGGTCATTCTGCAGTAGTGTGTGCCTTGGTTGTTTGAAGGAAGGAATAGGCACAGACAGACTAACAACACAAGGGTAAAGTTATGTGAAGACTGCGTCGAGGGTAAGGTGATTAGCTCAGAAACCCAAAGCCAGTAAGCACCCACACATCCACTGGGAGTTAAAAATAAACCACATTGATTGTCCTTGAGGATATGAGAGGCATTCAAATGACACCCCTGTTTCAGGCTTGTAGAATGAACAACTGTGAGAATGTGTATCTAATATTTAAGATTCCCACTTTGCAGCAGTTTGCATATTCAGAGCTAGGAAACTTTTTTTTTTAATACTTTATTTTTTTTTCTTCAAGTTACATCTCAGTAACAAACCCCTCCCTATTCCCCCTTCCTATCCCGCCCTTCCACCCTCTTCCCCCCAGAAGTTTCCCCTTTCAGTCCAACAGATGGTTCCTTCTCTTGTAACAGTAAGTAGGAAACTTAATGCATGCACCCTAGATATTTTTTAAAGGTGCTGAAGTCAGGTTATGCATTCTATCTTGGTAGATGGTAAATATTTGATAAACACTTTTATATCCCTCTAAACTCATTGCGAGAAGCCTGACCTAGGTGTCTGTGAACCCAACACTAGCTTGGCAATTTGCTCAGTGTGGGCTCTTGTTCTACATATTTCCGAAACACACACACATACAATTTTATTTCATTTTGATAGTGTAATAAATCAGCCTGTCTACATGGAATAGGTTGAAATAAAACTAGGATCAAAAAGAATCCATACACACACACACACATTTCAGTATAGGAAAAAGAAAACTTTTACCACTTCCAGTATTTTGAAAATCTAGTCAATTTAATTTTATTTAACTCGTATAGTTTATAGCTCTAAGATTATTGTTTCTTCATGCAGCTAGATACAAGTTTAGTAAAATCTATATTAAATTTCTGAAATTAAAAAAGTGTACCATTTGGCAGCAAAAAAAGAAAACTAATAATTCAGTGTGTGTTAATTTTACTTCCTCTAGAGTTCAGTCAACAACCATTGCTACACTTAGCATAATGACATATCTCTTTGTCCATGAGCTTAACTATCAGACAGAATGGAATTGCTAGAGCATGGGGTCTATGGACTTGAACTCTTCAAAATACTTTAATACAGTGTGTCTACAAGCAGTGGATAATGATTTCCAATAATGTGGCAAAGTTGTGAGTGACAGGTTTCTCCTCTATGAATTGCCTGTATCTAGCCTTAATCATTTTCTATTAATGGATAATATATTGTTTTCAATTGGAATAATCTATGTATTTATACCTGTATATCTCCACTTAATATCATCCTGTGTGTATGGTTTGTTAACCTCAAAGATATCTTTTCCTTTCTAATTACTATTCACTTTAATATACAGAAATGTTTTCATTCTTGTGAACACATAAACAGAAGAAGCAATGTGACCAGGTTATGGGTGACTATCTGTATCTCTGCTGCTCTGACACATTTCCTCCTTAAATTGTTTCTTTGATTAGTTTATATCAAGGAGACATCAAACAAGTCTCATCTTTCTTTAGCTTTCTGAATAAATTTTCCCATCAGAATTCTGTGTCTGTATTGTTAGCATTGGTTTCACTACAATGTGAATTTCATATTCCTATGTGAATAACATTTAAGGGACTGTCCCTGTAGATTTATGTATTTAGGTTTATATCATTTTATTTGACTGCTCTTGTCTCAATTTTGTCCTTGAACTTGCTATAATCTGATTCCCTGGATTCTTTTTTAGATGAATAGATTTTGAGATTTTAGTAGAGAAATTGTTTTTGTACATTTAATACACAACATCCCATCTAGCCATGACTTTCCACATTGTTAGTAGTACTTGAGTTGAATATGAATTACAGTGACAATGAGGACAAAGATAAGTAAGTCATCTATTCAAAGCTGATGAGAATTTAAAATGATATAGTAACTTTAGAAACCAGCTTGGGGGTTTCATGGAAACTAAGCATATTTTCTTTGTTCCATCCGTCACTCACACAAATTCACTTTTATTCAAAGGTGTTGAAAACTATGTCCACACAGACCTCTGCAAGCATATGCTTATAGCAGACTTATGCATAATTTTCAAAATAAGTAGGAATCAGAATGTCCTTTAGTAAATGAATTGATAAAATGTAGTATACCCAGAAAATGGAATATTATTCAGTGCTAAAAAGTGAGCTGTCAAGAAAAGACTAAGTGAAAGATGCCAGTGCGAAACATTTGCATAATCCAAGCATACGGCACTCTAGAAATGTTGAAACTGTGGACACAGTAAAACGTCAGTGATTGCCAGGACCTACAGAGTCAGGAGAGATGAATAGGCAGAGCTCAAAGGAGATATTTTTGTTAGGTGTGTTTGTTTATTTGAAGTAGGGTTTCACCTTGTAGTTCTGGCTATCCTGAAACTCAATATGTACAATAGCTCACAACAACTCACAGTGACCTGTCTGCTACTACCTCTGGAATTCTGGGGTTAAAGGCATGCACCTCTATATCTGGCCACAAGGAAATTTTGATACAGTAAATACTTATTTTGTGAAATATTGTAATAGTGTATTTATGCCTTTGCACAATCCACGGAATGAATAGCAGTAAGTCAGCTCTCATGTAAACTATGAACTCTGAGTGGCATTGCTGTGTCAATGTAGATGCATCAGATGTCACAAATGCACAGTTCTGAAGGGAAAGGAAAGTTGCCAGTGTCCCATTTCAGAAGGATATATGTCCCTAGGCTATGCATGCTCAGGCATTTATTTGTTTTGTTTTGTTGTTCTTTTGACTTTTCAAGACAGGGTTTTTTCTCTTTGTAGCCTTTGCTGTCCTGGAACTCACTCTGTAGATGAGGCTGGCCCTGAAGTCACAGAGATACTTCTTCCTCTTTCTCCCAAGTGTTGGGGCCCAAATTCCTAACAACTGGAACTTACATAAAACTTTAGTTTTCATACTTTTAGTCAGATGTGGTTGGATGGTTTACTTTGCACATAATAACCTTGAATTTATTTTTATAACAGCAGAGAAACAACTGAATAAAGTCCACAATAAGAGCTGAAGATTCAATTTTCATATAATAATTTTACTCTGTATAATACAATTTAGCAGAAAAATGTTTAATAGAGTTCTAATACTTAATTAGATATAATTAAGATCTTCAACAAAGGCCAAAAAAATTGGGATGTCTTGTGTTTTTGCTCTAGCCAGATTTCTGAAACAAAGAAATATAGAGATAATGCCATTATTTTTTGTTCTTACAAAATATCTGTTCAAAACGTACTGTAGTGGATTGAAAATGGAAAGATGAACCATTTCAACAAAAAAACTTTAAGTTGATACATATCCAGTCTAATAAGTTTGTTTTGTATGAAATATCCTAGTTAAAAATTACTTATTAATTAAAAATTGTTTGAGAACCAAAATGCATGTCAATAATTTTAAAAGTCTTTATCATAAAATATAATGATTGAGAACATCAAATGCAATTTTAGTTTAAAAACAATAACACTGTATTAACAATAAGAATTTATTTTCCAAAAAATACCAGAAACATGGTGTTTGGATAGATATGGCTAAGCAACTGATTCAAGTAATAGATGTGTAAAATAGACCATTTTACAGCAGTCCTTTAAAACCTGTCAACAAATATAAAGAGAACTTTTGTGTCCTTTAGTAGCTGTAGGTCTTATGAATGTGTTATCTTAATTTTTTTAAAATTATGTTAACTTTGACAGCCTTTTGTGAATATAACAACATAATGAAATATTAGGTAAAGAGCCAGTAAGCCTTTCGATTAACCATGCCAAATTGGTGGGACTGGGAAAGAGGTAGGGGATTAGTAGTGATGTTTGGTTGTGTCTGTGATAGCAACTACAGCATTGAATAGATCACAAGTGTTCTGACTTAGCAGATTGATTTAGTACTCCAGTGTATCTACGATGATGTGTTAGGGAAGGTAGTTAAAAGTAAGTGTTAGGATCTAGCTAAGGGAAGTAATTTACTACAAATATGTCCTTGGGGTTTCATTTTGCCTGGGCTCCTTTTCACATGGCCCTTTTTATCTGATTTCTGGCAATTCTGATATAAGCAGCTCTAGTTGCTATGATTTCTGTAGATGAACTACAACCACTCAAGTTGTGTCCTCAAATGACTAATTTCTCCTTCAAATCGGTCTCAGGTTTGAGTCACAAAAATCCAAAGGAAGCTGATTCACCTATACAAATAATCTCAAAGGTGAGTCATTCTGAATGACAAGTCAATTGGTTCACTCACCATACACTTGTCTATTTAAACTATAGCAACTAACCTATGCAGAACACTGGGGGAAAAGGCATGTAATACCCTTTGCTGTTCAATCAAACTCTTTCTTTTACTATTGTATGAATAATTATTTTCTCCTAAATTCTTGTTTTGGCATCCATTAGTTACATAATTATCTTCTGTCCAGGTACATCTGCTTTCTGTGAGAATCCAGTATAATTCTGGATTCAGAGGTACAAATCCAACTGTGGTACATTTACACAATGGAGTGCTACTCAGCCATCAGAAACAACGAATCATGCAATTTGCAGCCAAATGGATGGAACTAGAGAAGCTCATCCTGAGTGAACTAACCCAGACTCAGAAGGATGCATGTGGCATCTATTCACTTATAGCCGAATTTTAGCCATATAGTACAGGATAACTATACTACAGCCAATGCACCAAAGGGAACAGGAACATAGACTTTGTTTCCTGTCCATGAGACACTTTGCCCTAGTGGTGCTGCCTTGTAGGCCACCAGTGTATGAGGAGGCTCTTGGCCCTCATATGACTGCTGAACTGGGATGGGGGACTGTTATGTAGGGACACTCCACTCCAGAGGAGTGGGATGGAAGGGATGGGGCATAGAGGGTGGGAGGGTGGGAATGAATGAAAAATATATATATATATATGAAAATCAAAGCCATGGGGGTGAAATAGGCATTTTTAATAGTGTTCCAGAGAGTAACTAAAAGTTGAAAATAGCAGAGACTCTGAAGCAATCTTGGTTGTTGTCCATTGTCTTCATGTATCATATTATGCATGTCATCACAAAGATACTCATGGCAGGGAACTTCCTCCATACATCAAACAAAGGGGGGGGGCAGTTCTTTTCAGTATATAGAATCTATCTCTGCTCCTTAGATGCATTGATCTAGAAGCAAACTGAGTATTGGATGTCAAATGGTGAAGCACAATGAACAGAGGGATGAACAGCAAGAGAGTGAACCCATCCACTGATTTATTTAAAGAATTATCCCTAAACCCTGAAAACATTCATCAATTACTTAGCATAGTACCTGACTTCTAAAAGAAGGATGGAAGAGAAGCAGAGTTATGTCTATTCTAACCATCCATGCTTTTATTCAGCCAAGGTGAAATACTAGCATAGTACAGTCATTTCATTTAACATCCTCCATTGTTCCTGTGGTTGACAAAAATCTTCCCAATTTATGGGCTTTCCCATGAGTAAAGATTTATATAACTATTGCTAATTTTATATAATTAAATACTTTGCCATGACATCATAAAGCTTGACTTTTGTTGGTTGAAACAGCTACAAATGGTGTCATCAAAGAAAGTAAAAGAAGGAAGAGTAAATAAAAGAGTAAAAGAAGCAGAAAAAATTCCATTCATTTCATGTATATATAGACGCATGAAAAGAACATGACTGCTCCAGTCTGAAAGGGTTGTAAGAATATGCAGTATAGGTTTTAATCTGATTTAATTTTTTTAAGCTTTTGATATTCCAGAATTGGGTATAAAAATCATGGAAACATGGGTCTAAAGATACTCTTCTATTGTACACAGTAGGTATGTTTTGCTACCTAGTGTCAGACCTGAAATTTTACACTTACAAACAACATTAAATGGACTCAACAGGTTGCATTTATATATTTACGTGCATACTATGTAACAATATACACATAATATACAAACAATATACACACTCAAACAAAAAAGACCATGAATTTTAGAGTGAGGGGGAATATGTGTGAGTAGATGGAGAAGACAAGTAGATGAGAGATATAATTGTAGGGGTTAGATAAATTAGATTTAGAAAATATATAGGGGCTTCTGATACTGTCTCTTAATTCGGGCCATGAAGAGCATTATCAGCATGTGGACTAAAAACAGGAAACAAACAGGAGACTTAATAGACTAAAAAACAAGGTTGGAGTCAGGAAAAACAGGAAAGACTCAATAGACTGAAAAGCAAGGTTGAAGTCAGGAAAACAGGAAAGACTTAATGGACTTGAAGAAACAAAGTATCTGGCCTGACATTGTTTTCAGCTGCTAAGTGGGCGGAGCCCAAATTAAGCTGAAACAGAGTTCCTCCTATTTGAGGACAGTGCGTGGAGCCCAGAGGAGAAGAGGCCCCTGATGCTAGAGAGCTCCAAGAGTCCTGCTGAAAAAAGGGCTGGCCATTGATGGCCAGCTCTCTCCCTGAAGCAGAAAGAAGCCGGTGAGCAAAGAAAGCCTGAGCAAGACACCAAAAGGCCAAGGACTGGACCCTGTGGCTCAGCTTTTGCCTAGAGGGGTTTGATCTGTCCAAACAGTGGCCTAAAGGAAACGGTGCCTGGCTTTAAGGACTGAGGCAGAGCAGCTGAGTTCCTGATTCAAAAGAAGTAAGTTGGCCTGCAGATGGCTGGGGTCTCCCACAGAGAAGAAAGCATGAAGCCTTATTTAAGGTGAGACTGCAATAACCAACTTACCCTGATGAACCTGCATCTGAGAGATCCAGAAAAAGGACTGCTAAGTGCGTTAAAGAATCTACAACAAAGACTGTGTTCCTGACGACTGAGGACCGGCCCCAGAGACTGTATCATTCTAAAAGGTTATGAAAGTAGTTGTTATAATTATCAATAGGTTTAGTGGATAGGTTAAAGGGGTTGTAGGAATTTATAGGATTAATAGTTAAGAAATTGTTGGTGTTTGTTATAAGTGAATTTAGTAATAAATAAGTGTTAAATAATAATTTAAAAGTTCGGTTACATATAATTATATTTTAATTAAATTTTAAAAGTTATTTAGGACAAAATTAAACATTTAAAAATGTATTTTGCATCATGTCATTGAATACAATGTTGGTGATAAGCATGGTATATGTTGTGTTTACTTGCCATTCTTTCTAGTCTCCTGAACACATTATCAATGAAGCATAAAAACATAGACACACCCACATACCAGGTACATATGAATGAATACACGAACACACATGCACAAATGCAGTAACAAAAACACCAATCACAGAGCAAAACCAAAACTCAATGGCTCCTTAAAAAACAAAAACAGAATAACAAAAATGACAGAGTACTGGGAGAAGTGTTGAGTCAGGAGCACACATCTACATGAGGGCTAATGGAGGCAGGAATCCACTGGCCAGAATATGAGTTTCTCAAATGAAGAACTGAGAAGATGGCATTTTGTTTGGACATCTGGGAACTGGTGATGAATTCTGCCCATTATTGAGTTCTCAAGAAATAGCCAGGTTGCATGAAGTTGGCATGCCATCCCTGTATTCCAGAGTGAGAATTACCAAGCAATTACTCTGCGTTTCCCCAATTAGTGCCATTTATTGCTGTGCTTCCCGCTCAAAAGGAATCACCCACCTCAGGAACCTGGGTCACAAATGCCATCAGAAGGACCTCTCTTTTTGTAACACAAGACTGAGTCCATTTCTTATGCCATCGACTGTGGACAGAATCTAGAGTTGCAAACTGTAGAGTGGTGGAAGCAGATGAGAAAATGATTTTGACATAATTTGTACTCAATGTTTTCAGGAACATCTCCATGTGAGGGGGAAATACATTCTCTGTTGTAAGCATTTCACTGGGCAGTTTTTCAAATTAATGCAGTTTAACTATTACATTAACTTAATGGCTATTTTCCCCTACTTTAACCATGTTAAATGTGCCGGCAATAATGAGCTTCTAATGCTGTCTCGTTTAAGTCTCAGAGGCATCTTTAGAGTAGCTGCTTATCTTGTGGATCATAAAGCTGCATAATTTAGTATTCAAACAATTCATTTAAAACTGAAGCCCTCAGAATTAGCTTTAAATTAATAAGAACAAAGTCATCTTACCCCACAGGTTTGATTTAAGGCTATTTAGCAAATTTGCAAAAGAAGGGGTGAAAATAAGTTGTTGACAGACTGCCAAATTTCTACCTTTGAATGGAGTCTTCCAAGCCCAGGGATATCAATACAGGCTTGATAAAGTTTGTAGTTAACCTTTACAATGGCCCCTAGTGTGATAAATCAGGACTTTAATCTTGTTATGGATTGTTGATTTCAAAGTATTTATTTATTGGTTTAGTCTCACGTTAAAGAATTAATTTCAAATTTCAGGAATCCTTGCTGGAGTTCTACAAATTTTAATTGCCAGAATATCTTGAATTTTCGAAGGAATCGTAAGTGTATTATAATTTCCCAAATCATTACAATGCTGTGCAGCATGCTGGGAAGAATTCCAGGCTTAGTGTATCAAGAATGAAAGCTGAGTGCAAGGTCAGGAAAAAGAAAAAATTTCACACTCTATTTTAAAATTTCATTCTGCGATTTGAGACTTGAACTGGCTTTCATTTGTGTCAATATTCAGAAGAAGACGGCAGGGTTTCTGTAGTTCTTTCAGAGCTGCATTTTTCATGGTGTGGGATGTGAGAATTTAGTAGATAGCAATAAAATATGTGCTCAAATTTTGATAAGCATGTTAATTTTTTTGCTTTGTTTTTTAAAAATACATTTTCTGCCACCAATTCTGTACAAGTCCAGAGCAAATGTTTACAAATCCTTCTATTAAAAGGTAAGTTAGACAAAAAAAAAAAATGAATATTGTATTCGTCAAGGTTCTGTAGAGTAACAGAAGAACTATAAAATGAGTCTCTCTCTCTATCTATCTATCTATCTATCTATCTATCTATCTATCTATCTATCTATATATATATATTTTATTATTATTATTAGAAGGTTGAAGTCTGGCTAATCCAACAATGACTGGCTGTGTACAGAAATTCCAAGAATACAGCATCTCAGTCTACAATGTGTCAGCTGGTTTTTTCGTGTATGCTGGAATCCTGAAGTGGGCTCCACTGCCAATGATGGAATGGATGAGCTAACAAGGTGAAACAAAGCAAGTAAAAAGTGAAAGCTTCCTTCTTCTTTGGTCTTATCTAGACTTTGTGGGCATACTTTTTTTTTTTGTCTGTTTGTTTGTTTTGTTCATCTATTTTATTGGGTTCTTATACCTCCACCTCCCTTAGTTTCATTATATCTTATCCATATTAATTCCTTCCAACCCCCGAACACTAGGTAAGAGAGAAAGAAGGTTAGAGGAGAAAGGGGGTGTAGACCTCTATAGACTACTTCATGCTGAATAGTGAAGTAGTTCTTGGGTCAAGTAAAATCATCATCATCAGGATATCCAGAAGTCTAGCAAACAGGACAAACCAGCAGTAGCAGAGGCAACAGCCACCACCGGCCTTCTGGGGGCTCTCCCATTTATACCCTCTCAAGGGTTCCCAGAATTAAACTATCTGCATCTGGTAGAAATCAAATCTTTGCCAGGGCACAAGATACGTTATAGTCAGCTACTGCAGACAATCTGAAGCAGCCCCATAACCCACACCTGGGATTAAAACAAAAACATAATCACATAACATAACTGTGTATTTTTTTCTTCAATATCTTTTTTATTTATTTAAGATTTTTAAATTTTACATTCCAATCCCCATCCCCCTTCCTCCACTCTTCTCAGTCCCACTCCTCCCACACATTTCCGCCATACCCTTCTCCCTCACCCACTACCAAACCACTGTGGTACATCAAATTGCATCAGGAATTGCCTGTTCTTTAATTTGGCAGGATAAGGCAGCTCTGCTAGGAACATGAGCTCCTGAGGGAAGCCACATCATGTAAGTCTGGGATAAACCCTGTTCTAATTGTTAGGGAGTCCACTTGAGGACCAAGCAGCCTGTCAGCTTCATATGTGTAATGGGCCTACAGGCAGTCCTTGAAAGCTCTTGGCATGGTGTTTCAGTCTCTTGAAGTCCTCATCTTTGAGTTAATTAGCTATGTGGGTCTTTTTGTGTAGTCCTTGGTACCTCTGGCTTCTCAAACCTTCCAGTATCATTACCTCAAGGCTCCCTGATTTTTGCCTAATAATCTGCTGGATAAAGTTTCTCAGATGACAGTAATTATGGGGTTTTTGTCCAGTTCCCACTCTCCCTCCATTTTCAATGTCTATTTTATCTACCTTCTTTAGAGGGATTCAAGCATTATGCCTTGAGCCCTCGTTGATATTTAGTTTCTCTGGGTCTGTAGATTATAAAGAATCTAAAAATTTCACTACAAGACTTTCAGAAGTTATGGTCCAGATTAAAGGTGTCTTCTTGCCTCAAGATCTGAATTAAGGAATTTGTCAAATCCTTTTTCACCATCCAATGAGATGATCATGTGTTGTTTTTTTTTTTTCTCAGTTTGTTTGTGTGGAGGATTATGTTGATTGATTTTTGTATGCTGAACCACCCCTGCATTCCAGGGATGAAGCCTACTTGATCATGGTGTATGATACGTTTGATGTGTTCTTGGATTTGGTTGGCAAGTATTTTATTGAGTATTTTTGCATCCATGTTTATAAGGGAAATTGGTCTGAAATTCTCTTTCTTTGTTGGGTCTTTTTGTGGGTTAGATATCAGGGTGACTGTGGCCTTATAGAATGAGTTTGGTAGTGTTCCTTCTGTTTCTATTTGTGGAAGATTTGGAAGAGTTTTAGTAGTAGCTCTTCTTTGAAGTTCTAGTGGAATTCTGAAACCATCTGGCCCTGGTGTTTTGCTTTTGTTTTGGTTTGGTTGGTTTATTTTTGGTTGGAAGATTTTTAATGACTGCTTCTATTTACTTAGGGGTTATAAGACTGGTTAATTTGTTTATCTGATCTTGATCTAATCTTTGCACATGGAATCTACCAAGAAAATTGTTCATTTCATTTAGGATTTCCAATTTTGTGGAGTACAGGTTTTTGAAGTAAGACTTAAGATTCTTTGGATCTCCTCAGTGTCTGTAGTTATTCCCCTGTTTTTTTTTTTTTTTTTTTTTTTGGGGGGGGGGGGGGGTAGTTATTCCCAATGTTTTCTTTCTGATTTTGTTGATTTAGGTTTTTCTCCCTCTGCCTTTTCGTTACTTTGGCTAAGGGTTTGTCTATTTTGTTGCTTTTCCCAAAAAGCAGCGCTTGGATTCATTGATTCCTTCTATTGTTCTCAGTGTGTCCCATAAGTTTGGGTATGCTGTACCTTCATTTTCATTGAATTCTAGGAAGATTTAATTTATTTTTTATTTCTTCCTTGACCCAAAGGTCATTGAGTATAGAATTGTTCACTTTCCACAAGTTTTCAGGCTTTCTGCTGTTTCTGTTATTGTTGAAGTCTAGTTTTATTTTAGGATGGTCTGATACATTACAATTTTCTTGTATTTGTTGAGACTTGCTTTGTGAGCAACTATATGATCAATTTTGGAGAAGGTTTCATGGGGTGCTGAGAAGAAAGTATATTCTTTTGTGTTTGAGTGAAATGTTCTGTACATATCAGTTAAGTTCATTTGATTCATGGAGTCTGTTAGTTTCATTATTTCTTTGTTTGGTTTCTGCATCCTTGATCTGTCCAGTGGTAAGAACAGTTCATTGAAGTCTCCCACTATTAATGTGTGGGGTTTGATGTAATATTTGAGCTTTAGTTGTGTTTCTTTTACAAATGTGGGAGCACTTGCATTTGGGGCATAGATGTTCAATATTGAGATGTCATCTTAGTGGATTTTTCCTTTGAAGAGTATTAAGTGTCAGAGTATGAAGTGTCCTTCCCCAACTCCTTTGATTAACGTTGGTTGAAAGTATATTTATTGGATACTAGAATGGCTACTCCAGCTTGCTTCTATGGTCCATATGCTTGATAAATCTTTTTCCAGCACTGTAGTCTGAGATAAAAATCCAACACTCTTTCATGTTAAAAATCTTAGAGAGATCAGACATACAAGGTTCATTCCTAAACATCATAAATGCAGGTAAAGCAAGCCAATAGCCAACAGCATACTAACTGGAGTGAAACTTACAACACTTCCTCTAAAATCAGGGAAAAGTCAAAGTTGCTCATTCTCTTCATATCTTTTCAACATAGTACTTGAAATTTTATTGAGAGTAATAAGACAACTAAAGGAGATCAATGGGGATACAATTTGGAAAGGAAGAAAAGTAAAGTATCCCTATTTGCAGATGATATGATAGTGTACATAATTAACCCCAAAATTTCCACCAGAGAACTACTACAGCTGATAAACTCCTTCAGTAATGTAGCTGGATACCAAAATTAATTTAAAAAAAATCAGTAGCCCTTCTTTACACAAAAGATAAATGGGCCAAGAAAGAAATTAGGGAAAAAAACACCATTGATAATAAGTGCAAATAATACAAATAGCTGGGAGTAACTCGGACCAAGCAAGTGAAAGACCTGTACAACAAATACTTCAAGTCCCTGAAGAAAGATATTGAGGAAGATATCAGAAGATGGAAAGATCTCCCATGCTCATTGATAGGTAAGATTAACATAATAAAAATGGCCATCCTATCAAAAGCAATAAACATAATCAATGCAATTCCTATAAAAATACTAACACAATTATTTAAAGAACTTGGAAGAACAATTCTGAAATTCATGTGGAAAAACAAAAAACCCAGAATAGCTAAACCAATGCTGTACAATACAAAACATCTACAGGTGTCACCATCCCTGATTTCAAGCCATACTACAGAGCAATAGTAATAAAAACAGCATGGTACTGGTATAGAAACAGACCAGTTGATCAATGGAATTGAATTGAAGGCCCAGAAAAAAAACCACATACCTTTGGTCACTTAATTTTTGACAAAGAAGCTAAAACCATACAATGGAAAAAGGACAGCATCTTCAAGAACTGGAGCTTGGCTTACTGAATGTCAACATGTAAAAGAATGCAGATAGACCCATATTTATCACCCTGTACAAAACTTCAGTTCCAGTGGATCAAAGACCTTAATGTAAAGACAGGCACACTAAATCTAATAGAAGAGAAAGTGGGGAAAAGCCTCAAACTCATTGGTACAAGTGACATCTTCCTGAACAGAAGACCAATAGCTCAAGCTCTAAGAACAAGAATCAATAAATGAGACCATGTGTAACTGGAAAGCTTCTGTAAGGCAAAGAACACTGTCATTAGAACAAAATACCTAAAGATTGGGTAAATATCTTTACCAACACCAAATCCAACAGAGGGCTAATATACAAAACATATAAATAATTTAAGAAATTAAATACCAACAAATGAAATAATCCAATCAAAAAATGGGATACAGAGATAAACTGAGAATTCTACAAAAGAATAATCAAAGACTGAGAGGCACTTGAAGAAATGTTCACCATCCTTGGCCACCAGGAAAATGCAACTAAAAGTGATTCTGAGATTCCAGCTCACACACGTCAGAAGGGCTAAGTTCAAAATCTCAAAAGATAGCACATGCTAGCAAGGGTAAATTGGCTATGGCGGTTTCACTTTAAATAAGGCTTAATGCTTTCTTCTTTCTGGGAGATCTAGACATCTGTAAGCCAACTTATTTCCTTCATATCAGCAACTCTGACACTCTGCCTCTGTCTTTAAAGCTGGCCACAGTTTTGTTTAGTCCACTGTTCGGACAGGTCAAATCCCTCTAGGCAAAAGCTGAGCCACAGGGTTTAGTCCTTGGTCTTTTGCGTCTTGCTGAGGCTTTGTCTGCTCACCAGCTTCTTTCTGCCTCAGGGAGATCTGGCCATCACTTCACCAGCACTTTCTCCATCAGAGGATACAAAGTACTCGTCCTTTCTAGTGTGAGGACTTGCTATCATCAGAGCTCTCTAGCATGGGGCCCTCTAGCATGCAGCTCTCTTGGCTCCATCCACTTGTCCTTAAATAGGATGTCTCCTTGTTCCACCTACTTCAGCTTAATTTGGGCTCTTCCCACTTAGCAGCTGAAAACAATGCCAGGCAAAACATCTTGTTTTTAGTCCATTAAGTCTTTCCTGTTTTTCCTGGCTTCAACCTTGTTTTTTAGTCCATTAAGAGTTTCCTTGTTTCACCTTGCTTCAACCTTGTTTTTCCACAAGCTGATAAGCTAATTGCTCACAGCCAAATTGTTCTTCATGCTTCAAATTAAGAGACTGTATCAGAAACCCCTAGATATTTACTAAATCTAATTTATATTAATCTAACTCCCTACAGTTCTGCCTCAAGACCTAACCACACCGTTACTGGGCATATATCCAAAATATACTTGACCAAATCACAAGGACATTGTTTTGACAATGTTCATAGCAGCTTTATTTGTAATAGCCAGAAACTGGAAACAACTCAGATGTCAACTTAAGAATGAATAAAAACAAAACAAACAAACAAAACAAAAAACTGTGGTACACCGGACGTGGTGGTACAAGTCTTTTTTTTATAATTTATTTTTTATTTCTTCAAGTTACATCTCAATCACAATTCCCCCTACTCCCCCCTCCTGTACCACTCTTCCATCTTCCCCCCTCTCCCCCCCCCATCCTCTGCCCTTTTTTTTTTTTTTAGTTTAAAGTATATCTTTTTCTCCCCAACAGCTCCCCCTTTCAGTCCAACCAATGGTTCTTTCTCTTATAACAATAAATACAATACAAAACAACAAAAATAAATTGGCCACAATTATGAGAGTTATATGGCTTAGCATACATTCCCAATGTCCAGTCCATATGTATTTGGTACCTGACTTTAACATTCTACTATCTAACCATCTCCATGATTTTAAAGTTCTATATCTAACTCAGCTTTCATACTAACTTGCCTCACAATTTTAAAAACATCTTCTTAGATCCAGATTACCCTCTTGATTCCTAAACAACTCAAAATTTAACTATGAGACTCTAGCTATCTATTCTTCAACCACCTCAGAGACCTGAGAGGGATAAATATGTCCAAAAAGGACAAAATTTGGAAGCAGGTAAGTCGATAGCCTGGCTCTGCCAGGACAGGGTAGGTAAGTCCTTCATAATTCCTGTTCTACAATCAATGTCTGTCAGAGAAACAGGGCCAAATGACTGAAGATCGATGCTGTAATGTATGGAGAGAAAATGGGAACTGTCCAGGCAGCCAGTGGTATGTCATTTCTTAGTTTTGGAAGCTGCGGGCCCTGCACTTCCTATATAAGCAGATATATTTATCCCTCTCAGGTGATGCAAGTCTTTAATCCCAGCACACAGGAGGCAGAGACAGGCAGATCTCTGTGAGTTCAAGACCAGCCAGGACTACAAAACAAGTCCAGGAAATCTAGGGCTCTGTTACAAAGAAAAACCCTGTCTCAAAAAAACCAAAAAATAAAAATAAAATAAAACTGTGGTACATTTACACAACTATCAGAAACAAGGAAATCATGCAGTTTGCAAACAAACAGATGGATCTTGAAAAGCTCCTCCTAAGTGAGCTAACTCAGACTGAGAAAGACACACATGGATGTATATTAAATTAATTAAATTATTTGCCAGTATTAAGATTATATTTAATTGGTCATGAGTTGCTAATCCTTAACCTGACATTATAAATGAGCACACAGACACCTGGTGAATTTTAACAATCTTTGACCTGGATTGTGCAATCTTTTCCCATCTAAGCTATCCCTTAATTCTATTCCCCAAATATGATTCCATATAACCCCTCTGCTGTTATTCTCCATGCTATGCCAATGTTCCAAGCCATGTGAAATGAGGTTTTACATATCTATCCCATTGTGTGTTTCCTGCTTCCTGCTCTTGGCTTCTTCTTCTTCTAGAGGCTTCTTCTACTCTTCCACCTCTCTACTTAAGAATCCTGAGCACCTTAGTCCACCTACCTCTGTCTTTGCCCAAACTCAAGCTGCAGCATTTATTTAACCAATAAGAGACAATGGCTAATAAGAAAGTTAACACAGCTTCATTGACGTCCAGCAAGCAAGCTTCTGGGAGATTAATTAACATTTAGAATACATAACATTACCCCATCAATTCTTTCCTTTTGTCTAATAAAAAGGCTAATTTCTTAACTCATATAGTAAAAACAGTAAGAACAAATATGAAGCAATCAAAAAAAACATATATAAAAGTTACACACACAATGTTTAGCCTACTTGAATCAGCCAATTTTGTAGAAGAAAAAAATCATCTATCTTGGTGTGTCTAAAGTTCTGAACCTAAATATTTTCTATCATATCCTATATTTGTAAGCCCAAAATTTTATTTAGAGTTGAAAATATGCTTTTAAATTCTAAACAACTCAAGTTCAATTGAAATTTTATATCTATTATATCTTCTACGCCATCAAATACATAAGAAGGGATAGTTATTATTTGAGTTAGTAGGAAGCATAGGAGAGCAGCTTCCATAAAGAAAAATGACCGTTTGCTGCCTTGACAGTTTAAAATATCTCTCAATACTATTGGAGCATCATGTTCAGCCTTCTGGCCAAGCTTATCTCAGAGACTAAATTGTGCTGCAGGGAAAAGAAGGATTTTCCCACTCTGTCTCTGCAGAATCAGGCCATCGACTTACCTGCATTTAAGTTCTGGTCCATCTTTGGACTGCAAATAGTCCATTGAGAGAGTAGGGTGTTTCTGTCCAGTTATCTCCTGATGGAGACTTCTTTTTGATGCTCATTTGCAAGGGAGCTGTCAGGGGCTGTCTTAAGTCAAACAATTGTTAAAATAATAAAGACATCTTTAAATGCCATTTTATGCATACCTCTGAGGGTTTTAGAGACATCTATTGATTTATTTATAAATCTATCTATTTATGTTGGAACAGCAAACTGTATATTTTAAATAGTTATTATCTGTTTAACCTAGGAAGCATATTTTTGTGATGAATTAAGACTAGTATTTGACATGACTAGGAACTTAATTGGCCAGCCATAAATCTGTATTACTCAGTCTCCTAAAAAGATTGCAATAGCAATCCATAAAAGGATTAGAAGTCAACTAGTATTTTAAATGAGTTATATAGGCATAATACCTTGTTACACAAGAAACCTTGTCTCGAAAAACTAAAGAAAAAAAAAAGAAGAGTTGAAATATACATATATGTGTGTCAAATATAAAATTTTATACCAATGAATTAAAAACTAAGCTTATTTTGTATCAATATACAAAATGCTATACCAATGTATCAAAATATAACTGTATTTTTAGAATAGCAATAATTCTAAGTTGCAGAGAAGATTCAATAATCTACCCTTATATCTTATCATTCCTATATTATATATGCATATTCTCCCTCTTTTTTCTTGTCAAGTCTTCTCTCTATATATAAGAGAGAAAGAAGGAGAGAAAAAGAAAGAGAGAAATCCTTTAGTCTAACCTCCTATGCCTTGCTTAACAAGACCATTTAGCAATCAATGCCCCTAAATGACAATAACTATAACCCATCAAATAACCAAAATATCACACACACACCCCACCTTCTGGGAAGGGGCATTGCTTGCTTAAAATTGTTTCCTGATGAATTGGGATGTAGAAAACCTGTTTGGGTACACAAATAAGATGGAAAAATGGCTAAGCAAGTTAATAGTAACATTTGTTGTTCAGTCTCTAGGTGATCAGCAATTTTAATGTCCTGAGCAGTTTGTATTCTGAAGCTGACCTTTGGATGGGAAAGTTCAGGGCCTTATTGAAGTCCTGGCTGAATAGTTTGTGAGGCGGGATGATTTTACCAAGCTGTTTGAAGTTGTTCTGGATGCAGATTTTTGGAGGAAATGGCTGTTGAGGCAGTCTGAGGCTTCATCATCTGGGCTATTTGCCTTGTCTTCTTTGGTATCTGGTCCCTTTGTTCTGAAAATACATAATTTCTCACAAGTAACATATAGTTCTGTAATTACAAAAAAAAAAAAACCTTGGATGTGCAGAATGCACAAATCAATTAGGGAAGATTTTTTTGCTCCTTATTTGAGCAGAAGAAAGACATTTATAAGTCTACATTCATGCCATATGAAAGGATGGCATGTAAAAGTAAGTCATGTGGATTCTATGTAGCCAACAAGATTTTTATTGACTATGCATATACGTATGTACATACAAACATACATACATACATACATACATACATACATACATACATACATACATACATTCATATATAAATATATCAGTTTAGATGGAAGACTTTCATTTTCTATATTCATTATTACACACACACACACACACACACACACACACACATATATATGGCTATAAATAATCAATTTTAAGTTGAAAATTCAACATAAGACTATGGAGTTTAATTATTCTCCTCTACAGTTGACATAAATATATTAATTGATTGGGATAGGTGTTTTTGTGTAGCTCAGGCTGTTTATAGATTAAGAAGTTGGCCTCAAACTCACAAGAAACCTGTCTGTCTCTGCTTTTGTCTCCCACATTTTGGGATCAAAGGTATGTATTTATATTTTTTTCTTTTTTTTATCCATTCTTTGGAGATTTAATTTCTATGTGTATATATCTATCCTTATTGAGACAGGGTTTCTCTTTGTAGCTTGGGCTGTCTTGATTTGCTCTGTAGAGCTTTGCAGATTAGATTGCCCTTGAACTCACAAGGAACCTGATTTGTCCTTGTCTTCAAAGTTTTTGGATCAAGGTATAAATTTAATTGAATTACCTTATTAAACAATAATATTAATTTAAAAAATTTGTATTAGTCTGAGTTCCAATTCTCCCATGGTAGCTCTATTCTTAAGGAGATTGGTTTAGAATAGCATGATATGCTATTTTAAGTTATCTTTTCTTAACTGTTGGTGATGGGAGACATGCAGCTTTTATATTCCTCCCCCAGCCTAACTCTGGGCCTTTACATTGAATAGCATCTCTCTCTCTCTCTCCCCCTCCCTCTCCCTTCTTCTTGTTTTTCAAGACAGGATTTCTCTGTATATCATTTACTGTCCTGGGACTCACTCTGTAGACAAGGCTGGCCTTGAACTCACAGAGATCTCCCTGTCTCTGCCTCCCAAGTGGTGGGATTAAAGGAATGCACCACCACGCCCATGGACTAACATATATATTTAAGATTAATGTGTATCTATTAGATCAGCAAGGACATTATTATTTATTACTAAGCAAAAACTTATGTAGTACCTTCAAGGAAAACTGTGTCATTTTGAGTTCTAGACTGTCCTTAACATGCAACCTTATCTTATCAGCAGGAGGTCCTGCCCTGACTTCATTGTTTAGACTAGGCTGGTTTAAAATTCAAAGATCTGCCTGTTTCTGCTTCCAGTATGATGAGATTAAGGGCATGTCCCAATACTGCCCTGCTCAAATATTGCACTAAATCTCAAATAATAATAATAACCCTGTAACCCAGAGAGCAATCTTGAACTGCAGTGATAATTCAAAATCTGTCAAAAACACTTAAAAATCTCCCATGTTTTAGCAATGCCAAACCAGAAAAATAGCCTTTGTATCTTCCGATATAGGGAAAATCAAAATACATCTAAATAAAAATCAAGCAAAGAAAGAAGAATATTCCAAAATCCATGGTCTAGCTGTGCCATCCCATGATGTAATTAAAGTTCTGTTCATTATTCCCATGAATCTAGTTGTGGCTGGATTATATTTGTGGGCCTATTCCCGATAGCCCTGACAAACACCTAGTAGCCAGAGAGATCTGAGCTCCAGCAGCCACCAATTTTGTATTTTCTATTATGAAGAGTCCTTTTCTTTCTTCCCTTATTGTCATTGTAGGTAAGTTAGCATTCCATGTGTAAATTCTTTCCTTTTCTTTCTTTCTTTTTTTTTTTTTTTGGTTTTTCGAGACAGGGTTTCTCTGAATATCTCTGGCTGTCCTGGACTCGCTTTGTAGACCAGGCTGGCCTCGAACTCACAGAGATCCGCCTGCCTCTGCCTCCCAAGTGCTGGGATTAAAGGCGTGCGCCACCACGCCTGTCTTAATCCCACCTTTCTCAAAAAGGATACACAGAACCACAAGTGTCAATGTAAGAATCATTTGTAAGCTAAGAGAAACAAACTCAAATGGAATCCAAACATTTTGAGACATTATGAATTCCTCTATTTTTAATCTACGCCATAAATTTTGCTCACAAGTTCTGTGTAGAAGACTATCGGTTTTTTACTACATAACCTTAGCTCCTTGCTACAAAGCAGCCGCTTCTGTTAAGGGAGCCACACCTTTGAAATGTATTTGGGTTCAGTTCCCTGCTCTTTGGCTAGGAAACCACCTTTCATCTGGTCCTTCTCAGGCAGTGAGCATGGATTCTAATTGCCATGATTGGGTGACATTTGTAGAAAATGGCTAATTAAATTATTTACCTGTATTTAGATGATTGTTAATTGGTCAGTGGTGTTAATCCTTAACCCACCATTGCAAATGAGCACACAGAGACCTGATAGATTTTAACAAACCTTGGCCTGGATTGAACAATATTGGCCCATTTAAAATGACCCTTAATTTTATTCCCCAAATATGACCCCTGATATACATATGTCCCTTGGGTTGTTGTTCTCCATGCTATACTGATATTCCAGGTCATGTGAATGAGGTTCTTACATCTCTATCCCATTGTATGTGTCCTCCTTCCTGATCTTGGCTTCTTCTTCTTCTTCTGGAGGTTTCCTCTATTCTTCCTCATCTCTGCCTCAGAAGCCCAAGCAGCTTAGACCCTGTCTTTACCCAATATCAGGCCTCAGCATGTATTTAACCAATCAGAGACAATGGTTAACAAGAAAGTTAAAAGCTTCATTTGGTGTATATCAAGCAGGTTTCTGGGAGATTAATTAACATTTAGAATGCACAACATCACCCCATCACCCATCACATTGCATCTACTATCTTCTAAGTGGATATTAACCATATAGCACAAGACAATCCTACAACACAGACCCAAATAGGAACTTAGCATAACTATCCTATTAAAAATCTCCACACATCAGCAAGTCATGGACCCTGTTGCTTGTTAGTGCAACACCTTACCCTAGATGGGCTGCCATATCAAGCCCTAGTACAAAAGGAAGTTTTTAGCCCTCATGTGACTGATGAACTGAGGGGGTTTGATATGTAGGGGCTCCCCTCATCCAAGGAGAAGGAGAGGACAGAGATGAAGAAGAGGGAGGGATGGAGGGTGGAAGGGAAAGAAGGAGGGAAGGCGGAAGAGGACTTTTATTGAGATGTAACTTGAAAAAATAAATCAATAATAAAAAAATGTAAAAAAGGACCAAAAATAAATAAATAAGGAAAGGAAGGAAGGAGGAGAAAGAAAGAAACAGAAAAAAGTACTTGATCTGGTCAAAGGTGTGTGCCATCCTACCTTGAATGTCCGAACTAGAATTGGATTCACCCATTTCAAACTAAACAACTCTCTCACAAGTGTGTCCTATATTTCTGGATTGTACTTCATGTCAAATGAAGTCAAGTTGACAAACAAGAATAGCCATCACAGCCATTTTGTGCCAAATAATCTGTTTTGCACTGACTCACTTCCCCCTTGGAGAGATACATTGGCTACAAAATATATGCAATGAGACTGTGTGTGTCCTACAATATAACCCTTACAGGCACAAGAGAAGTTTTCCAACCACTGGGCTAGAGATTCAAGAAATGTCCTTTGCTCACTTTCTCCTATGGAGAAAATAGCTGATTCAACAACTTATTTACCAGGACAGATTTCATCATTTGATAGTCATCTTGTTCAGTTTTGGAGCTGAAGAATGTCCACAGAGGTTAACTTACCTGTCTACTACCATACACCCCATAACGATACCTAAACTTACTTTTTATCAATGTGTTTCATCACAGCAACAAAAAAGTAACTTAGAAAATTCTCTAGCTTCCTCAGTTTAGAAAAGTTGCAGTTGAGAGGCTCTGTTGATATGACTACCTGATCAAGAATTCTTGCTGCACATTCTTTTTCCTCTTCTTTGAGGTTAGTTTTCTTCCCATGAGATTCTGTGAAGCAAGAGGTAGCATCCCTCTAGGGGATAGATTTCCTATTCCCTAGGAAGGGCTAGCTATTAACAGAGCTTTCCAGTTTTGTAGGGGCCTGATTCTCTGCTTGGAATTATTTCCAGGTGTTGTCTACCTATTTGTTATGATCTGAAATATTCCTGTCCAGGAGGGATATTGCTTAAGGAGTGGGAAGTAAACAAAACTTATAAGACTCAGGAAATAGATACAACTCACAAGTCTCAGAAAATACCTGAAGCTCATGAGATTTACAAAGTTTTCTCCAAGGTTATATAAGTGACTTGCCACCCACACTGGGAAGGATCTTCAATCATGCAGCTTCCTTTAAAACATAATTCTGTAAATGGTTTGTCATTGGTATTTACAGGTGACCATAATAAAGTCATTGGTTAACTAAGGTGTTATTGACTTGGGTGGAATAATTTCTTTGGTCTATTTCAGTGATCTGTGTACATGTGTTTGTTCATGTTTCTCCAGGAAAAGACAAATAATCTCTGGCAAAATTTTAAGTGATATTTGTTTCTTGATCTGGAATTATATACTTTGCTAATTAAGAAGCATAACTTATTTCTGGGGGTTACTAGGGTTAATATAACCTTTAATTCTTCATTCTTATCAAAAAGATCTTATTCATAAGTAAATATGACACAATGACATTTTTATTTTCTCATGCTCAATTTAGTTTCTCTTTAACTTAGTGCCTGATGAATTTAAAGCCTTTTTTGGTAAATAGAGAAACAGACAAAATATATACAGAATGATTTTGTGAGATTAGATGAAGTACATGCATAGCTTCACTCTAGAATTATATGTATATATTGTACGATGCATCTACATACTATCTTCTCAAGTTTCCCAACAATCATCTGAGGTAAACAAGGTGATAATTATTTAGTCACACTCTATACACTAAAATAAAAGAAAACAAGGATTTTCAGAGTGTTTCCTTCCAGGGCTATACTGTTTATTTATGTGATGATATAAATTTCACAACAGGCAGTGCCTAGTGCTCATAAAGTACATAAAAAATAAAATCAATTAAAGAATAATCACAATATTCAGAATTAGGGTAATACATAACCTCAAACAGTAAGAAGCAGAAACAATATTTCAAATTTACCCCCTAAAGTCATGCATTTACAAATCTATTTACCACACTCACACAATTCCCCAATGACTATATAACAATTGTCAGACCAAAGAAACCTCCTGTAGTTCCCAGTGAGCTCATTAAAATGGCACTATTCTTGGGCTCAAGCCTTCACTTTGTTACTTAATCAATTACTAATTTGTGACAATTTCAAGAAGACCAATTTTGACCGTATGTAAAATAACAATGTATGATGGATGCTTGTTTATAGTTTGATTTTCTCCTCATGCAGTTTACACGTGTATAGGCATTCTTGACTTTGTTGGTGGTAGGTTTTTTTGTTGTTGTTTTATTTTGTTTTTTGTCTTTTGTTGTGCACATATTATTGTATGATTCCTGTAAATGTATTTTCAGAAAAGAAAGGGAGGACCAACAAGATAGCTCAGTGGGTGATAGCACCTGCCACAAACCATGGAATACAAGATTCAGAAAGTAAAGTAGATTCCTTTTTAATGTACATACTTTAAGGAGAGAACCAAGTCTCAAAAGTTGGCCTCTGACCTCCATACACTGATAATCTGCTCTTGTCTCCTTTCTATTGCTGTAATAAACACCAAGAGCCAAAGCAGAAAATTGTTGATTTCAGCTTATAAGTGAATTCTATCATTAAAGAAAGTCAAGGCTTGAGTTTGAGGGAGGAATGTAGAAACAGGAAGTGAAGCAGAGACCAGAGACAATAGAGGAGTGCTACTTAGTGACTTTCTTACCAAAACTTTCTTAGTTACCGTTCTTACACAACCTAGGACCACTTGTCTAGGGACATCACTGATCACTTCAGTCTAGGTCTTTGTAAATCAACCATACAAATGTCCCACAGACATGCAAAACACCAGTCTGATGGAGGCAATTTTTCCAGGTATGGCAAGTTGAAACCATGATGATCTACCACACTGTGCAATGCATGTGCACATACACACATGCTTACATACACATATAAATTGAATAAATACTAATAAAATAAGTGTTAAAGACTGTAGGTATATAGACAGCATCAATTCTCATCAGCTGGTGCTGTTTCAAAGCAATGGCTTTCCTCCAAAACCCTTCATTTACTGTTTATACTTTATACAGAGCACACACCACCCACAGCATTTGTAAGCTTATGCAAATTTGATCTAAATGCATCTCAGAGAGGTTGCTATCTACCACATGTCTGTCTTGCTGTAGCAAAAAATATCACTCTTACTGGCCAAAGATCAAGGGAGAAATTTCACTGAGCCCTATCAGTGTTAGAGGGAAAATGAAGTGCATTTGGAAAATCAAGGATGTGACTCTGGCCCTGGGATAGATCTTCTGGGTGTCTTTTTTGTTTGTTTGTTTGTCTTTTGTTTTTGTTTTGTTTTGTTTTGTTTTGTTTTTTTAGAGTTCATACACCTCATGGGATCCAGATTTCATTTCATATAAAATAAGAAACTGGAATTGATTCATTAGTTTGCATCCTTTTCCATAACATGCTTAGAGTTTAGGTGGGTGTGTTGTTTTGATCATTTTCATTTTGTCAATTTTAGATCTCTTTTGGTGAGGATTTTATACAAAATGTGTTTACTTGGCAATTCCAGATATGATCTAAATATTAAAGTATAATAGAAAATCACACTGAGAGAGGACTACAAATCTTCTATGATCACCTCAATAGGAGAACAGCCTCTCTATTACAGTACATGCAGGTGTAAGGATATAGTTTAATTTT
This sequence comes from Lophiomys imhausi, assembly GCA_907164525.1. Taxonomy (NCBI): domain Eukaryota; kingdom Metazoa; phylum Chordata; class Mammalia; order Rodentia; family Muridae; genus Lophiomys; species Lophiomys imhausi. The sequence goes on from CAJQZJ010000408.1 coordinate 499,379, forward strand.
CTGAGAATTCAAGCCCCTCATTTATTATATCAAAGAAAAATCTGGCAGGACTTAGATCCTCTAAGACTGTTCAGGTAAATGTTGATTTAATTTTGTAGGCAATAAGCTACACTATGCACATTGAGTTTGTCTGTAAAATTAGATCAGCTGGTTATTTCTCAAAAGTTAATAATAATCAGTGATAACAAACACATAGGTAGGAATTCCCAAGAACATCAAGCGTGGTGATTTTAAAAGCTATTTTATAACTTTCCTGTTTTAAGTTTCTGGGTCTTATTGCTTTTAATAGTCTAAGGATATTTCAGAAAATACTAGATCTTGAAACTCCGCATTTTATTGTTCTTCCCTGTATCTCATGTAAAGTCAGCCATACATCCAGGGTAGTGTCTGAGCGACATTATGTTAAGATCACGGTCAAGTGTCACCTTACTTCAAGAGATCCTGCTAAAGGAAGAGTCCAGTGTTTTCCTCTCTCATTCCTCTATTTCCATAGGTGTCATCAGCAAAGCATCAATCTTCCAGTCTAAGTATATGTTAATGTCCTCAGTAGGCTTTATATCCTGATCTCAAGGCCACAGAAAGGCCACAGCCCTTCACTCTGCTATATTGTACTTGTTCTCCCAAGGTGCGTAAGATAATTGTCAAGCTCTAAAGATATTTCCCATGTTGCAGCCAGCCTCTGCACACTGTCTTATCTCTTGAAGAGCCACTGCTGTTCTTTCATCTGTGTGTATTTATATGTGTGTGTGTATGTGTGTGTTTTGTGTCTGTGTGTCTGTGTGTTTTTGTCTGTGCCTGTCTATGTCTGTGTGTGTGCAGTACCTCCAGAGACCAGAAGAGGGCACAAGATCCCCTGAAGCTGCCGTTCTGTGATTGGCTGTGAGCCTCTGTGAGAACACTGGGAACTGAACCTGGGTCCTCTGCAAGAGCAGCCAGTGCTCTTAACAACTGCGTCATCCATCCTTCAGGCCCATAGATCCAGGTAAAGGAGCTATTTTTCCCCATAGCCAGATTTTCAGGCCATGAGAGAGGGTGACTCTATAATGAATAATGTGTAGCTAAGATTCAATTCAATCCTGGCCTTGTAAACATGCATTTGTGCAAATGTGTATTTTCCATATAAAGAATGCATATCATAAGTGCTGCTGTGCTCTACTGAGCACAGTAAATTTGTGTTCCAAAAAAAACCCTAAATGCATAATTTTCTGCCAACAAGAACGATCTTATTAAAAAGTCATTTTAGTTTAGTGGATATTCCTTGAAAAATAAGTTATAAAATAACCAGTTTTTCATTTGACTAAGAAGTTTTTTCACTAACATAACAACCACAACCGAAAGAAGCAGTAGCATGTGCCTCAGGATTCCCATGATGCTTTGCTACCTCGGTGACTGACAGCCCCGCAAAAGCCATGCTGTAATTAGTCCCTGATAGAGACCTAAGTTTGGAGGTTGACAAACCCTTGGGCACTGGCACTCCCTCTAAGCAAAGATTATTCATATCCTTTCAGACTTGTTAACAATTACAACTTTGCTTCATATGAAGATAACTGGGCTTTTCATTTCAGTTTATTTTATTTCAACTTAATAGAAGCCCATATGTTGGAAAATCAAAAGTATAAATAAGTATACTTAGAAAATTATAATAAAAACACATATGTGACCTTGCAGTGGCTATTCCTGTGTAGCTTAAACTAGTGCTACATAAAAGTTGGAGATTAATTTTTATTAAGAATATTGGAACACTACATTTTCCTTGTATTTTAATATATATACACTTATGGGCTGCCAGAGGATTCTCAGTTTTGTTTTTTGTTTTTTTGTTTTGTTAATTAACATGAAGTTACATTAAATAGCCTTGCATATCTGACCATAGATCAGAGCCTATGTGAGGGGTCAATGACTGGACTGAAACAATTGCCTCAAAAAGGGTTCTTCATGGGTTACTTTCATATAATTTCCAATTTTCTCTCCAAGAATTTGTGCAAATTTCCACCTCTATCAATACTGACAAGAATATTTTCTTCCCCACACAATGATCAATAGACTGAACGACTTATCTTTTGATCTTCTATGAGAAATGAAGAAATCCCCATCTCAATGCAGCTTCATTTTCTATTTACCTAGAATTTTATAAATCAACCTAGAATTTTAAATATTCTATTTTTAACAGATAGATAATAATATTAAAGAGGCTCAGTGAATGAACTACTTACTTTACTAGTTCAAGGACATGATACTGTGTACCCACATAGGAAGCCTTTTTTGTTTGTATACTCCTGGAAAATGAGTGCTTGGAGGCAGAGACAAGATGATTCCAGGACCTTCTGTATAAGACTGACTCTCCAATGTCATAAGGAGATCTAGGTTCACAACATAACCTGTTTCAAAATACTAAGTGAGAAGCAACAGACAAAACCAGAAATTGTCAACTTTGGACATCTATATGCATGAGCCTCTGTGCACATGCACACACACACAACAATAACAATAATAATAATAGATCAACATAATCTTCACCTCTCATCAAAGAAATGCCTCTGCACTAGACACAGACTATGATAGAAAATCAGAACCAATAAAAACACAGAGTTGTGGGCCCCATTCCCAATGGATACATCTACAAAAACCCTCCCACACCTGGATATATTGGGGAAGAGTGTGTGGAAAGACTGTAAGGCCCCAAGAATGAGGAACTTTCCTGTGAAATTGTTAATCCTAATAAGAAACATCATAAGCTACACCCTTAAAATCTAACCAACACGACTTCCGAAAAGTGAGCTGAACAACATGCTTAACGGACAAAGAGAAGCCCAGGAGACCACAACCCTACACAAAGAACTACAAGAAACTGACTAAATCTGGAAGTAGGAGTTGTGGTTTTCTCCCTGCAAAGGGCACATCAGCTGGTTATCCAGTACCAAATAGCCAACCCTGAAAACATACATAAAAATAGCATTATATGGAATCACCAGGTTTTATTTGGGAATATACATGTATATACAAATACACATGTGCATACATTAACAATTGATGGATAAAGAGGCCATATATTTGAGGGAGAATTCAGTAGGAAGGAAGGGAAGGAGAAATGTTGTAATTAAATTACAATCTGACAAATAAACATAAATGTTAGTATTTTTGTTTGTTTATGGGGCTTAGGGTTAATACTAGGTTCTCATAAATTCTTAGTATATTAGTTAATATTCCTGTTGATGGAGTCCAATATTTAAGGAGAAACTTAAAGAGGACGTTTACCTTGGCTTACAGTTACAGAAAATGTGATCCATCGTAGCTAGAAAGAGTGATCCTTGTCACACTGCTTCTGCAGTCCAGAATTAGAGAGTAATCAATGTTTATATGAATGTTCTGTTTTCATCCACACCAGAAGAGAGAATCAGATTCCATTACAGATGGTTGTAAGCCACCATGTGGTTGCTGGGAATTGAACTGAGGACCTCTGGAAGAGCAGTCAGTACTCTTATCCTTGGAGCCATCTCTCCAGCCTGAGAACAATGTTGATACCCAAGCTTGTTTTTTTGTTTTGTTTAATTTCATCCATAACAAAATCCATGGAATAGCACTACCCTATTTAGCATGGGCTTTCTCACCACAGTGAAACTCACTCAGGGAGTACCTCACAGAAATGCCCAGAAATTTGTTTCTATTTGTTACTCAATCCTAAAAGTTGTGGGTCAAAATTGACCATCACAGTGAGCAAGGGCCCTACCTGTGAGCTATATCCACAGATTATTACTGTTTAATTAATGAGCCATATCAGCATGTATTTTCCTTGAATTCCTATTCAGTTCTTATTCTTATCCATAGCAATTTGCCAAATATTTCATGAACTATGGAAGTTAAGGTTCTTTTTCCTTATTTTCATTAATTACTACTTTTAAATACATAAATATAACAAACATTTAAAAGAACTTGATTTGTTGCAGAAGTTGATATATTTATATTATTTCTTACTATTCTCATAATAAGAAAGTTAAATAATTCTTTTTTCCTAGATTATTTTTCCTTTGATTACTTTAAGTGGCTTATGTCCATTGAGGTTTCCTTTTCAGTTGTAATTTTTCCATATCGCCATTTGAATTTTGGGGACAGTGTTGTTTAAATTTTCTTTTCAATGTCTTGGAGGGATAGCTCATCTCTAATTCAAGTTCCAGAGGATCTGAAACCCACTTCTGGCTTCCATATTCCATATGATATACGAGCATGTATGTAGACACACACTCAGAAAATAAAATAAATCTAAAGGTAAAATATACAAATAAATAAATTTAAAGTTAAATTTTTTCAGGTAATAAGGTGCTTGCATGAGTCAACATTTCTAGCAGTAGTTTTAGACCCTATTTATATTCCAGCTAAGTTATGTAGCTCTCTTATTTTGTTTGTCTTACTGATGTTTCATTAAAGTGACTTTGTACCAGTTTAAAAGCTTTTAGGGGTAGTTGCCACTCATTCTCACTGTTCTCTATTTGTATCTTCCAAGGTATATGCAATTTGTTTTTCATTAAAATGAAAGAAGAAAGGTTCAAAATGTTCATTAACTAAAATTAGAAGAAAACCAATACATTCCTAATTGACATTTTATTTATCTGGAGTGCCTGATTAAAATAAATGATAATTCATTTCCCCAATTAAACTACTGTCCTTACTACTGCTCCTATCCAGATATATTTTCTGAGGATTCTGCAATCTCACTAACTTACCACAATCATTTTACCTGTTAGCCATTGGTAATTTTAATTCCTTCCATCAACTTTGATAATTATCATTGATTTCTCACACCTTGTAATGTTTCCTCATGATTAGAAATATAACAATTAACAGTGGACATTTTACACAAGAATTTAGTTAAACTGTGTTGGAGGAAGGTCTAATACTTTGGTTCTAAAAGACTGATTTCAGTGGTGAGATCTGGTTACTGCCCCTTCTGTGGTATTCTCTTGATTGGTTAATAAAAGTCACTGATGCCCAATTAGGTGGGAAGAAAGAGTATAAGAATCTGGGAATTCCTGAGAAGGAAATTGGAACCCTGCAGTTTACACACCAGAATTTCTCTTTCCATCAGGAGACACAGAAGCAGACAGACTTGTTTGAGAGCTCTGGAAGGTAACAACAGGCTACATGCCAGTTTGGGATTACCTGGACTGGGTTAATTTAGATTAGCTAGTCTAATCTAAAGTCTGCCCAACTAAGGGCTAAGTGTTGAAATATTAAAAGGTCTTGGTGTATTTAATTACTGGAGAAAGGGCTATGGTGTCCTATAGGCCAACAGTCAAAGCAATCCATGCCAATCAGCCTCCTGCCATACTCCGGATGTTGTTCCTCGAGACTGCCAGCAGTTTTGCTGGTCTAATATAATATAGTTAATTAATAAGTATCCAGCAACTATCCCTCCTGCTTCCCTGCCAGACTCCACCTGCAGACCGCCCTTCCAGGCATATAGGCTTCTAAGACAAGTCAGGCCCACAGATCTCACACCAGGCTACCAGCTACTCTGCTGGCCTAATATAATAATGTGTAGTTACTAATAAAGATATTAGTTAACAGAGTTTAGGTTGCAGGTGGTGAAGGCCACCCTTGGTCCAGGGCTTTTTCCCCAGGACAAGTCAGGCCGCCAGTTAAGGTGGATCAGGCTTGCCAGCCTTCTGCCAGCCTGCTAGCTGCTCCAGAAGCCTAATCTTATAGTTTATACTTATTAATAAATACAATTGATAATTAAATTGCAGTTGCAGGTGGCACCCAATGTCAGTAAGGCATTATGGGTAATTTTATTTTCAAAACTATAGAAGAAACTGCAGATTTTGAAATTATGATGCCGGTTGTTGACTAAATGGCAATGTTTGCTGCTGAGTTCTATCCTGTTTTTCAATCAGACTGGGTGTTTTATTCTGTTTACTTTTTTGTTTATTGGTTTATCATAATGAAGAAGCTTCCTACACTATTTGAAAATATTGAAAAGTTTAAGAAAAATCTGCCAGGGCAGGTGACTAGAACCAGGAAAATGCCACATTCTTTCCTAGCTAGTTCTCCACAGCCACTGCATGCACCAGTAGAAAACCAGGTAGGCAAAGGTGTTAATATGGAACCAAGTGGACTCCCAGAGGAGATGCTTGGTACTACACAATTACCATCAGTTTTTCTAGTTATATTTCAATGTAGGCCTGGTGATAATGGTCAACTCAATCAGGAGTTAACATGACATCCAATAGACATACTGGATTTAAAGCAATTTAAGGAGCCCATTATCTCTTATGGAATGCATTCCTCATTCCTTAAGCAAATTTTAAATAATTGGGCTATACAAAATAGAGTCATTCCCTAAGCTTGGAAGGGACTAATATAAGCTGTGCTAGAAGGTAGCCAGCAATCACAATGGTTGTCATGGTGGAGATATGAAGCCACAAAATTAGAACAACAGAATATACCAAGGGGAATAATTGTCACAACCAACCAAATGCTTGGTGAAGGACATTATGATGACATGGCTACAGACTCAGTTTGAAGATGTTGTGATAGAACAATGTCGTGTTACAGCTCTGAGAACGTGGGATACAGGTGCTGAGGCTGGGAAGAGATTTACTTCATTTAATAAGATAATACAAGGTCCTGAGGAAAACTTCTCATACTTTTTAGGGAGACTGACTTCAGCTACGGAGGGAGATGTAGAAAACCCTGATGCCAGATAGGATTTGATAAATGCCTTGGCATATGAAAATGGAAATGATGAATGTCAAAGGGCAATTAAACCATTAAAAGTTCTTGGAGCCCCAATAGATGAATGGATAAGAGAAACAACTGATATTGATTTTAGGAGCATCAGGCTAATATCATAGCACAAGCCTTTGCTAGGGGTCTTAATCAGTGCTTGAAAAATGGTGAACATGGTCATTTCCAAAAGTATTGTAAGGCTGAAATCTCCAGAGCTTGAAATGACAAGTGCTTTGACTATGCAGAACATGCTTGTAAAAGGGAAGGGATGGTTTTTAATAACAATGGATGGTCAAGGTCTCCAGGATTTTTTATTCATTGTGGCAAATGTAAACACTGGTTCTGGGATTGTAGATCCAAAATGGATGTCAGAGATAACCTCTGGCAGGGAAAAGACAGGAGGGGCCTACTGATTCAAGGCACCATCAGCTAGCCAGAGGGAAATGAGCAGGCAGGAGGAAGAACAAAAGTAACTATAGTGATGGGGTAGTGTTAAGCATTCTAAATGTCCTGTTTGCTGTCTGTTATTTAATTGACTCTGATTGGTTAAATAATGCTGAGGCCTGCAGATTGGGCAAAGACAGAGGTAGGCAGGACTAGAGCATCTTGGGAATAAGAAGACCAGAGAGAAGCCAGGAGTAGACAAGGAAGACATGCCATGGGGTAGATTAAAGAAGATCCTTCCAAATGGCCCAGAATGTCAGCTTAATGTGGAGAATAATAGTCCAAAAGGATGTATGTATTTATGGGGCCATATTTGGGTAATAGAATTATGAGCTATCTTAAATGGGCTAGGATTGCACAACCCAGGCCTAGGCTTGTTAAGATCCACCTGATGTTTATGTGTATTCATTTATAATGGTGATTTAAGGATTAACACCGCGAATCAATTAAAGATAATATAAATACTGGGTAAATCATCTAATTTGCCTTTTTTTTTCTACATATGGTACCCAATATGGGGTAATTAGAATCCATGCTTACAGACTGAGAAGGCCCAGATAAAAAGTAGTTTCCTAGCCAAAGAGTGGGGAGCAGAACCCAAATACATTTCAAAGGAATAGCTCCCTTAACAAAAGCTACTGCCTTACAGCAAAGGTGGGAAGCTTAGCTCTCTTTATATGCTAAATAACCAGAAGCCTTCTAAGCAGAACTTGAGAATGGAATTAACTGCCTAAATTAAATATGGAGAAAGTCATAATGTCTCAATATGTTTGGATTCCAATTGAGTTTGTTTCTCTTAACATACAGATAATTTTTACATTAACAATTGTGGTTCTATGTAAACTTTTTAAGAAAGATTTGACTAGGATAGGCTTAGGGATATCTGTAAGGGAGAAAGCTTACAGATGGAATGCTCAACTGCTGACAATAACAATGGGGAAAGGAAGGAGGCCTAACCCAATACAAAAGATGACAGTGGGAACTCACAAATGTCTGAGAACTAGGGGCTTATCAAGAATATCTGGAAAAGGCCCATCAAGGATACACAGTCAAAGATAGATTTCAGAAATAATAAACAGAACTTTAATTACAACATGAGATTACAATTAGACCAAGATTTTTGGAAAGCTCTTGTTTCTTTGCTTGTTTTTGTTTAGATGTCTTTGATTTTTCTATTTCGGGAGGTTAAAAAATGGATGTTTTTGTCATTTGACAATGCTGAGATATAAGAGATTTTTAAGATATAAAGAGAAAGGGGTCACAAGTCAGTCTCCTTAGATGTGTGGTTCCCACTAGAAAACTGGTTTTAAGAGAGATACTAGACCCTAGGGGAGATATATTAATTATTGGGTGTGATGGTGCATGCCTTTAATCCCACCATTTGGAAGACAAAGACAGGTGTGCCTCTGACCTTCGCCAAGGTCAGTCTGGTCTACAAAATAAATCCAAGACAAGGATATACAGAGAAATCCTGTCTCAAAGGAAAAAATAAAGAGATGTGTTAATTATGAAAAATTATATATTTTCAGAGCAAAGGGACTAAACACCAAAGAAGACAAGTGAAGCCCAGATGGTCCAGCTCAAAGACTATTCCAGCCAGGACTTCAACAAAGCCCTGAACTTTCCCACCCAAAGTTCAACGAATTAAAAATTGTTCAGGACATTCAAATTGCTGAGCACATAGAGACTGGACAACAAATGTTATAATTAAATTCCTTAACCATTTTCCCCATTTTATTTGGACCCCCAAATAGGTTTTCTACATCCAGTTCAGCAGGAAGTAATTTTAAGACAGCAACGCCCCATTCCCAAAAGGTGGGGTGGTTGATTTTTTTTTTTTTTTTTTTTTTACTTGATATTTTAGAGATTTTTTTTAGGGGATTGGTTACAAATTTTTAAATGGTCTTATTAAACAAGGTATAGGAGGTTAGACTCAAAAACTTTTCTGTTTCATTTTCTTTTCTCTATCCTTTTATTTAGGAGGAAAGAATTTAAAAAGAAAATAAGGGGGATATGTGTATATAATATAGAAATGATAATATATAAGGATAGTTTATTGAATATGCTCTGAAACTTAAAACTGTTATTCTTAAAATAAGGTTATCTTTTGACACATTGGTATAAAATTTTGTATATTGATAAAAATAAAATTAATTTTGATAGAATTTTACAGTTTGCTTGTTAAAAGATGATAGATAGATTTATAAATCAATAGATGTCTTCAAAACCCCATAGATGTACAGAAAATAGCATTTAAAGATATTATTATTTTAAGAATTATTTGACTTTAAGATACTCAGCTCCTGACAGCTCTCATTTGACTTGGAAGGAAACAATGAGCATCAAAAGAAACCTCCCATCAGGAGACAATTTCTATTGGACAAAAATGTCCCGGCTCTCTCAACAGACTATATACAGTCCAAAGATGGACCAGAGCTTAAATGCAGGTAAGTTGATGTCCTGATTCTGCAGAGAGAGAATGGGCAAATCCTAGTTCCTGCTGCACAATTATGTCTGTGAGATATGCTTGGCCAGAAGGCTGAAGATGATGCTCCAATAGTATTGAGAGATATTTGGGACTGTCTAGGCAACAAACTGTCATTTTTTTCTTCTTTTTGCAAGCTGCTCTTCTGTGCTTCCTATTCACTCAAATAATAACTTTATCCCTTCTTAAGTCTTTGATGGGGTTGAAGACATAATAGCTATAAAAATTCAATTAAACTTGAGTTATTTAGGATTTAAAAGAAAATATAGGATATGATTTTAAAAAATTATTTTGGTTCAGAACTTTAGACACACAGAGATAGATGATTTTTCTTCCTCAAGATTGCCTGATACAGGGAGGGGCCAAGATGGTGGTGACCTACACTGACGCATTTTGAACACGGGGAAAAAAGAGCCATAAAAAACACAGAGTTATTGGGCACTATGCAAAAACCGGAAGGGCTAGACGCCCCCAGGAACATTCACAGCTCCCAAGGGATTGTTAAAAGTCCCAGGGTAAGGCTCTCCCCCCATCTCTCGAGACATGGAAGCCACTAAACCCAGGATTCGGGAACTCCCGTTTGGAGAGGCGCCTGGTAAGATCAACCCCAACTCACAGCAGGCAGAATCAGAGGCCACTTGGTGATCGATCACTAGCCTACTGGGCTCCCCACACCTCAGGAAGAACTTATACCCACTTAAAAAATATTGCGGGACAGTGGAAGTCTTAGCAAGGAACAAACAGGGAGCTCAGCAGGTCGTCCGCAGCCGCTCAAGACGCGGAGGGCAGAGGTTCTGAGAGAGTGAGAAGCCGGGAAGCCAAAGGCGGGCGGGAGGGGCTGAATCCCCGCGCACTCATGGCAGCTCAGCTGGGGAGGGAGCCCGGCACCAGTAAGGCCAAATCCCCATGAACCCACAGCAGGACAACTGGGGAGGGAGCCCGGCGTGGGCAGGGCCAGAGATCCGTGCACCCACGGCTGAGCTGATGGGGCGACAGGCACTCTCAGGCGGCCGGAGGATCCGGGGCTCGGTGCACCCACGGCCGAGCAGCCAGGCAGGGAGACCCGCGGCTGGGCAAACATGGAGAGAATCAGGCAGAGAGGTCAGGCCTGTGGCGAGAAGCTTAGTGAGAAACCAGAAATCAGGGGACCATAGCTGTATTCTGGAAAATCCAGACATATTAGGTGTGGAGCCAGAGCCTGTCAGCCTCCGTGACAACAAACAAAGCCCACAGAATCTGTGCCTGGGCAAACAGGTCCATACCATCAGAACCATTACAGGCTGATAACTCAGAGTGCAACATAGAGAAGTCTGAATTGGGAGCAGTGAAACAATCCCAGTCCATTACTCACAACCTGGGAATAGGCTGCACCAGCTAACAGTGCCCCAGGCGATTAAAACCACAGTGACCCTGAAATCCCCCTGTAAGCAACGACAGATAGCTAAGTAACTCGTCCCCTGCACCAAAGCATCCACTGTGGATCCAAGCACAGAAAACGACAAGGACAGCTAAACGCATCCAATGGCCAAAGGTCCAAAAAAAAAATAGAAATCAAGGAAATATGACTCCAACAAAGCAGAATTATCCTAGCTCATCCAATTCGGATGACCTCACACCAACAGAAAAACATGAAAACGTTGACAATTCTGCACTATAGAAAGTGATAGAGTCCCTTCAAGAAGAACTTAAATCTATGAAGAAATTCAAAGAAGCCACAATTTTACAAGTCAAAACAAGGAACAACATCATTAAAGAGCTCCAAGCCAAGGTGACAGAGCTTGAAAAGGAAAAGGACAAAGCAATGAAAGATTTTCATACAAAA
>CAJQZJ010000408.1:515852-535244 GCA_907164525.1 Lophiomys imhausi
GCAGGTGAAGATATTTAAGGTAAGATGTACATAGACAGAGAGCTGGGCTCCTCTTATTGCTTCCCCCCCCCCTCCTTGTAGGGCAGAGAACTGGCTTCAATCTCATGGGAAAGTTGCACCCTCTGATGTTGACCCATTTCGGATCTGGAGAAGAGAAAATTCTCCCTGAGATTTGGGAGCACTTAGAGCTAGGGGACTTAGGGCCTTTGCAGGCCTTAAGCATCTGAATAGGTGAGCCACCTAGGAAACTTTCATATGTTAATTGGTCTTAAGACCCCCTGAGGCGATTCTTGCTTGATAAACTGTCTTGGGATCCAACAAAGGAAATTCAGAGACATTAAGAGATTTTAACACTGAAAATTATATGAAGATCAGCCATCCATCAGGACCCACACTCAGAGAAAAATATCCTTTTGAGAAACCATAGGTTAATATTAAATGTGTGTATTATAGGTACTAAGAAGTTTTAGGTGCTAGGTTTCAGAGTTAGGGTTTGGTTTTAGGATTTAGGAATTTTATAGACAATTGTTAGGTAATAGTTAAGTTTTAGTAAATATATGTGTGATCAATAAAAATTTACTGTTACAGTCAAAAAAAAAAAATTGCTCAGTTGCTGTTGTTACCTTACATCAAGGGCAAGTCTGCTCCAATAGAAAGAACAGGAGCATTCAGGAGTACTGGAAAACATGTATTTTGGCAAACAATAGTGAATGATAAGAGACCAAAATTAAAAATACAAATGAATGGTATTGAAATAGAAGGACTGCTTGATACAGGAGCTGATGTCACTATCCTCTCACAGGAGTCTTTGAATCCAAAATAACCACTAAAATAACCACTTCAAGAGGTCCCTAAACAATTTATAGAAATTGGTAAGTTACCACATATAAACCAAAGCATACAGTTGCTTAACTGTGTTGGACCATAAGGGCAAAAGAGAAGTTGAGACTTTATGTGGCTGATGTACCCGTAAATTTATGGATAAGGGATCTCTTACAACAATGGGGTACTCAAGTTAATATTTCTTCAATGCCAGAAATAATAAATGATGAAATTATGGATGCTTCTTGGGAAAATATCGATATGGGTATTCAACAACAATCACAAGTTGTGTCTAACTTCAAACACAGGACACCCAAGGCATTGAGTTTATAGATGCTTTCAGAGAAGGTATTTATATGAGTATTCAAGAGCAACCACAAGCTGTTTCCAGTGTCTAAACACAGGACACCCAAGGTATTGAGTTTCCAAACTTACACTAGGGGCCATTGCTGAAATTCCAACAGCCCTATGCTGGAAATGGCTATTAAATAAACCAGTGTGGCAAGAGCAATGGCCCATAACAAAGGAAAAAATGGAGGCTCTTACGCAATTGGTAAAAGAACAGCTGGAGGTTCATCATATAGAAGAGTCTACCAGCCCATATAATTCTCCTGTGTTTGTGGTAAAAAAGTAATCAGATAAATGGAGAATGGTAACAGATTTAAGAGTGGGAATAGAGTAATTCAACCTATGGGTCCTTTGCATCCTGGTATACCTTTACCTTCTCTATTAGCAAAGTCATGGTCTATAATATTAATTGATTTAAAAGATTGTTTTTTTTCTCAATTCCATTGCATAAGAATGATAGGGAAAGGTTTGCTTTCTCTGTACAGTAGACCAATCGAGAGCTATCTTTGGAATGTGTTTCCACAGGGAATGTTGAATAGTCCAACTCTGTGTCAATATTTTGTTCAAAAACCATTAGAAATAATTTTTAAGAAGTTTCCTCCATCTATTATCTATCATTATATGGATGATATTTTGTTGGCTGATTCTGATGTAGTTACTTTAGGGAACTTATTTAAGGAAATGAAAAGATTTCTGCCACTATAGGGGTTAAAAATTATTCCTATTAGCTATTTAGGTTATAAAATAAGTAAAAAGGGAATAAGATCACAAAAGGTACAAATCCATAGAGACCAGTTGAATACTTCAAATGATTTTTAAATCTTAATGGGAGATATTAACTCCTTGAAGCCTCAAAGCCTACTCTTGGATTATGTATTTATTTATTTATTTATTTATTTATTTATTTATTTATTTATAAGTACTTTATTTTTTTTTCAAGTTATATCTCAGTCGCAAACCCTTCCCTATTCCCCCTTCCTGTCCCACCCTTCCACCCTCTTCCCCCCCAACAGCTTCTCTTTTAATTCCAACAAATGGTTCTTTCTCTTATAACAGTAAATTCTATACAAAACAGCAGAATTAAATATGCCACATTTATGAGAGTTAAATGGCCCAGTATACCTTCCCAATGTCCAGTTCATACATATTTGGCCCCTGACTTTAACCTTCTACCTTCTAACCATCTCCATGAGTTTAAAGTTCTATAACTGACTTAGTTTTCATACTAACTTGCATCACTATTATAACCATCTTCTTAGATCTAGAACGCCCTCTTGATTCCTAAACAACTCAAAATTGAGCTATGAGACTCAAGCTGTCTATTCTTCAACCACCTCAGAGAGCTGAGAAGGATAAATATAACTGATTGTATAGGAAGTGCAGGGCCTGCAGCTTCCAATACTAAGAAATGACAAACCAGTGACTACCTGGACAGTTCCCATTTTCTCTCCATACATTCCAGCATCAGTCTTCAGCCTTTTGGTCCTGTTTCTCTGACAGACATTTATTGTAGAGCAGGGATTGTGAAGGACTCACCTACCCTGTCTTGGCAGAGCTAGGCTGTCGACTTCCCTGCTACCAAGTTTTGTCCTTTTTGGACAGCAGTCTGTCTGCAGTTGAAGCAAGGAGTTTTTACATGTCAAGAGATAGGCTTGCCACTAATTCAACCATCTCACATTGGAGATTCTTCGATGCTTTTCTTCTACTTGGAGTAGAATAGGGGGTGCTGTCAGGAGCTGATATGTCACGATATCAAAAAAAAAAAATCTTAATTTAAGACCACATCTTTTAATGCCATATTCTGAAGATCTCTTGGGGTTTTTGAAGATGCCCTATCTATCTCTTGTATTTAGATAAGCAAATGTTGCTTGTCTCTTAACAACTTGATTACTGAGTAGCTTAGAGAATATCTGTGATAGACTGTCTTAGTAGCTAACAAGGTGACATGCATGCATGACTAGGAGTTTGTTTTTCTTAACTATCCTAAAAAGTTTAAGACGGTTGGTATCAAGAGACCAGAACTTCACATTTCATTTTTAAGTATCTCTAGGTACGATACCATTAGGAAGCGTTACCTTAAATTTTGTATCAATATACAAAGATCTATTCAAATGTGGCTAAATTTACTCTTAATTTTGTATCAATATACAAAGATCAATGCCTATGCGGCCCAATACAATCTTAATATTGCGTCCATATACAAGGGTCAATACCATTGTGGCCAACTATAATCTTAGTTTTGTGTCAATATACAAATATCAATACTGACGTAGACCAATACAACCTTATTTTTGCACAATAAACAATGGTCAATACCACTTTAGCCAAATATACTATTAATTTTGTATCAATATACAAGGGTATAAGGGCATATTCAATAATGTGACCATTCTTCTTGATCCTTCCTGTGCTGTGTCTCGATTTTTCTCAAGTCCATGCATTCCTACATAGTAGATAAAGAAGGAAACAGAAAAGGGAAAGAAGGAATACCCTGGGTCTAACCTCCAAAACCCATTAAACAGGACCATTTAACAACTTGTAATCTCTTCCCCTAAATAACAGTGTTTTCAGTCGTCCTTCAAATAACCGAAAAAAGGGGGGGTGGAGAAACACCCTCCCCACCCTCTGGGTATGGGACGTCGCTCTCTTAAAATGATTTCCTGCTGATTTGGGTCATAGTAAACCTGTTTGGGGCCCAAACCAAAATGGAAAAATGGTTAAAAATGTTTATACAATCCTTTTATGTTCAGTCCTTCTGTTCTCAGCTGTTTAGATGACCTAAGGAGTTTGTAGGCAGAAGCTGAACTTTCAGGCTGTACTGAGATTCTGGCTGGGGGATTGTGTAGAGCTGAACGGTCTTAGCGATATTGAGTTGTGGTTGTAGGCTTTTGATGGAGACATCTATTCAGGGAGTCTGTCAGGCTGAATCATCTGCGTCCCTCGTCTTCTTTTGGTGTCTGATTCTGAATTCTGCTGAGGTTTCCGTTGTCCAGTTGTCCCTGGGTTCCTTGAATGGATGCTTTGATTCTCCTGGAATGATAAGAACAGAGCCCTGCCCTATTCCTCACTCAGGGACAATCGCCCTCTTTTTTTTGGGGGGGAGGGTAGGTAATATTTCTCCTGAAGCAAATATGGTTTTTGACAATATATAAAGTGTTATCCTTCAATCTGGTTTAAAGAAGAAATTATTTTGTTATTTTGGAGCTAAACCAGCTTTAGTGTATATATTTTGAGGTCTCGAAGGACAATTTGTTTGTGTTGTGTGGGCCTTTTGTAAGTAGCTTTTAAACTTAGGTCCTTCCAAATCCTATGTGTGTGTCTCTGCATTCTAAATATTGGGATCCAAGACCTGTGGTTCCCATCTAAGGGGATTAAAGATGTGTTCCACCACTCCTGGATCAAAGTTTTTCTTTATTTAGAGATTTTTTTGTATGAGGCTGACCTTGAGCTCTGAGATCTGCCTGTTTCTGTCTCTAGTGTGTTGGGGTTAAGGGTGTACTCTTCTTGAATGATGGGATTAAGGGTGTGTAGCCTCACCACCCTTTTCCGTGTAACTCTAGAATTTATAAGTCCACTAACTCTATGGTGCTCCTCCCGTCTCTGCTGAAGTTAAAGGCATGGGTTAACACCACATTTCTCCTGTATTTTACCTTAGCTCTACGTTTTTTCCAAACTTGGAGGTTCATAAAACCAGGTTGAATGGCTGTGTCCTTTAATTTATTTACAGTGTATTAACGTTGTTACCTGCTTTTTTTTTAATTAGTAAATTTATTTGTTTGTTGCTACAGGTTACATCCTTGACATATTGTCCTCTTTTCCTGCTTCCCAGGCCCACCCTCCCATGCTCTACTCCCTGACCCTTCCATCTTGATCCTCTGGGTTGGAGTGTCCCTGCATACCAGTCTCTCACCACAGATCAGGAGTCATATGAGGGCTGAGGGCCTCTTCATACACCGGGGGTCTACGAGGCAGTACTGACAGTGAAAGGTGTCTCCTTGCTACTGGGGGGAAACTAAAAAAAAAAAAAAAAACCAACAGACACACAAACCCACAAAAACAAAGAACAACAACAAAAAAAGAGAGGAAAAAGAAAGAGAAAAAAAGAGGGAAATGAAAAAGAAAAAGAAATGAAAAGAAAAAAGAAATTTATGTCCATGTTCCTTTTGGTGTGTTGGTTGTAGTACAGATATCCTGTACGATATAGCTAAAATCCTACTATAAGTGAATAGATGCCATGTGCATCCTTCTGAGTCTGGGTTAGCTCACTCAGGATGAGCTTCTCTAGATCCATCCATTTGGTTGCAAATTGCATGATTTCATTGTTTCTTACAGCTGAGTAGTATTCCATTGTATAGATGTACCACAATTTTTTAATCCATTGTTCGGTTGAGGGACATCTGGGTTGTTTCCATTTTCTAGCTATTACAAATAAGGCTGCTATGAACATAGATGAGGAGACTTTCCTGTGTCTCCGTGAGGTGTCCTTTGGGTGTATACCCAGAAGTGGTATGGCTGGGTCCTGAGGCAAAGTTATTCCAAGGTTTCTAAGATATCTCCAGACAGACCTCCATAGTGGTTTCACAAGTCTGCACTCCCACCAGCAATGGAGGAGGGTTCCCCTTTCTCCACACCCTCGCCAGCATGTGCTGTCATTTGTGCTCTTTATCTTAGCCATTCTGACAGGTGTAAGATGGAATCTCAGGGTCGTCTTGAGTTGCATTTCTCTGATGATTAAGGATGTTGAGCATTTCTTCAGGTGACTCTCGGCCCTTAGGGATTCCTCCTTTGTGAATTCTCTATTTAGCTCCGTCTCCCATTTTTTGATTGGATTATTTGGTTTCTTGGCATTTAGTTTCTTGAGTTCTTTGTAGATTTTAGATAATAGCCCTCTATCAGATGTGGGGTTGGTGAAGATTTTCTCCCAGTCTGTATGCTGCCGTTTTGTTCGAATGACAGTGTCTTTTGCCTTACAGAAGCTTTTCAGTTTCATGAGGTCCCATTTATTGATTGTTGATCTCAGGTCCTGAGCTGTTGGTGTTCTGTTCAGGAAGTTGTCACCTGTGCCAATGAGTTCGAGGGTTTCTCCTACTTTTTCTTCTATTATCTTTAGTGTGGCCGGCCTTATGTTAAGGTCTTTGATCCACTTGGAATTAAGTTTTGTACAAGGTGATAGGTATGGGTCTAATTTCATTCTTTTACAAGTGGACATCCAGTTGGACCAGCACCATTTGTTGAAGATGCTGTCCTTCTTCCATTGTGAGGTTTTGGCTTCTTTGTCAAAGATTAGTTGGCCATAGGTGTGTGGGTCCATGTTTGGGTCTTCAATTCGATTCCATTGATCCACTGGTCTGTTTCTATACCAGTACCATGCTGTTTTTATTATTATTGCTCTGTAGTACAGCCTAAAATCTGGGATGGTGATACCTCCAGATGCTTTTTTATTGTTCAGGATTGATTTAGCTATTCTGGGTTTTTTGTTGTTCCATATGAAGTTGAGTATAGATTTTTCCAAGTATATAAAGAATTGTGTTGGTATTTTGATAGGAATTGCATTGAATCTATATATTGCTTTTGGTAGAATAGCAATTTTTATTATGTTGATCCTACCTATCCATGAGCATGGGAGATCTTTCCATCTTCTAAATGCCTCTTCCATTTCTTTCTTCAGGGGCTTGAAGTTCTTGTTATATAGGTCCTTTACTTGCTTGGTTAGAGTTACCCCCAGGTACTTTATATTGTTTGCGGCTATTGTGAAGGGGGTTGTTTCCCTTATTTCTTTTTCGGTATGCTTGTTTGTTGTATAAAGAAGGGCTTCTGATTTTTTTTTGAGTTAATTTTGTATCCAGCCACCTTGCTGAAGTTGTTTATCAGCTGTAAGAGTTCTTTGGTGGAGTTTTTGGGGTCGCTTATGTATACTAACATATCATCTGCGAATAGGGATAATTTGACTTTTCATTTCCAATGTTTATCCCTTTGATTTCCTTTAGTTGTCTTATTGCTCTAGCAAGAACTTCAAGTACTATATTGAAGAGATATGGTGAAAGTGGACATCCTTGTCTTGTCCCTGAGTTTAGAGGAAATGCTTCAAGCTTCTCTCCATTTAATTTAATGTTGGCCACTGGCTTGCTGTATATTGCCTTTATTATTTCTAGGTATGGCCCTTGTATGTATGCCCGTTCTCTCCAGGACTTTTAGCATGAAGGGGTGTTGGATTTTGTCAAATGCTTTTTCTGCATCTAGCGAGATTATCATGTGTTTTTTTTCTTTCAGCTTGTTTATATGGTGAATTACATTGATAGACTTTCGTATATTGAACCATCCCTGCATTCCTGGGATGAAGCCTACTTGATCATGATGTATGATACTTTTGATGTGTTCTTGAATTCGGTTTGCTAGTATTTTATTAAGTATCTTTGCATCTATGTTCATGAGGGAGATTGGTCTGAAGTTCTCTTTCTTTGTTGGATCTTTGTGTGGTTTAGGAATCAGAATGACAGTGGCCTCATAGAATGAGTTTGGCAGTGTTCTTTCTGTTTCTATGTGGTGGAAGAGTTTGAAGAGTAATGGTGTTAGCTCCTCTTTGAAAGTCCGGTAGAATTCCGTGCTAAAGCCATCTGGCCCTGGGCTTTTTTTGGTTGGGAGATTATTAATGACTGTTTCTATTTCCTTAGGGGTTATTGGGCTGTTTAAGCTGTTAATCTGATTATGATTTAGTTTTGGTAGGTGGAATGTATCGAGGAAATTGACCTTTTCGCTCAGGTTTTCAAATTTGGTGGAGTACAGATTTTTAAGTAGGACCCGAATATTTTCTGGATCTCCTCGATGTCTGTTGTTATTTCTCCCTTTTCATTTCTGATTGTGTTGATTTGGGTTCTTTCTCTTTGCCTTTTAGTTAATTTGGCTAGGGGTCTGTCTATTTTGTTGATTTTCTCGAAGAACCAACTCTTGGTTTCATTGATTCTTTGTATAGTTCTTTTTGATTCTAAGTTGTTGATTTCAGCCATAAATTTGATGATTTCCTGCCTTCTGATCCTCTTGGGCGTGTTTGCTTCCTTTTTTTCCAACTCACCGAGCTTAGCTGATAATTCACTAATATGAGCTCTCCCAATTTTCTTTTTGAATGCCCTTAGTGCTATGAACTTTCCTCGTAGCACAGCTTTTATTATATCCCATAGGTTTGGGTATGTTGTGTCTTCATTGTCGTTGGATTTTAAGAAGTCTTTGATTTCCTTCTTTATTTCTTCCCTGACCCAGTGGTCATCCAGTAAGGAGCTTTTCAATTTCCATGTGTGTGTAGGCTTTCTGTTGATTCTTTTGCTGTTGAAGACCAGCTTTATTCCGTAGTGGTCTGATAAGATACAAGGGGTTATTTCAATTTTATTGTATCTGTTGAGGCTGTCTTTGTGTCCAACTATGTGTTCGATTTTGGAGAAGGTTCCGTGGGGTGCTGAGAAAAAGGTGTATTCCTTTGTGTTTGGGTGAAACGTTCTGTAGATGTCTGTTAGGTCCATTTGTTTCATGATCTATGTTAGACTCAATATTTCTCTGTTTGGCCTCAGACTTGATGATCTGTCCATTGTTGTGAGTGGGGTGTTGAAGTCTCCCACTACTCATGTGTTGTGATCGATGTGCGATTTAAGTTTTAGAAGTGTTTCTTTTTCAAAATAGGTGCCTTTGTATTTGGGGCATAGGTGTTCAGTATTGAGATTTCCTCTTGATGAGTATTCCCTGTAATGAGTATATAATGCCCTTCTTTGTCTTTCTTCATTAACTTCAGTTGGAAGTCTATTTTGTTTGATATTAGGATGGCTACTCCAGCTTGCTTTCTGGGTCCATTTGCTTGGAAAACCTTTTCCCAGCCCTTTTCTGAGGTAGTGACTATCTCTGGCAGTGAGATGTGTTTCTTGTATGCAGCAAAGGGACGGGTCTTGCTTGCGGATCACTCTGTAAATCTGTGTCTTTTTATTGGGGAGTTGAGACCATTGATGTTGATGGATATTAGTGAGCTGGGGTTGTTGTTTCCCATCAGTTTGGTATAGGTGATGGTCCTGTGTCTCTTTTGGTTTAGTTGCTGAGGGGTTTTCTATTCCCTTTGTTTTCTTGGGTGAAGTTTTCTTCTCTGGGATGGAATTTTCCTTCTAGGATTTTCTGTAGGGCTGGGTTTGTGGGGAGATATTGTTTAAATTTGATTTTGTCATGGAATATCTTGTTTTCTCCATCGATGTTGATAGAGAGTTTTGCTGGATATAGTAGTCTGACTGGGCACCTGTGATCTCTCAGGACTTGTAGGATATCTGTCCAGGCCCTTCTAGCTTTTCAAGTTTCTGAGGAGAAGTCAGGTGTAATTCTGATGGGTCTGCCATTGTATGTGACTTGGCCTTTTTCTCTTACAGCTTTTAATATCCTTTCTTTGTTCTGTACATTTGGTGTTTCAATTATTATGTGGTGAGAGGAGTTTCTTTTCTGATCTAATCTGTTCGGTCTTCTGTAAGCCTCTAGGATTTTTATTGGTATCTCTTTTTTCAGGTTTGGGAAGTTTTCGTCTATGACTTTGTTGAAGATATTTCCTGGACCTTGGAGTCGGGAGTCTTTTCTTTCCTCTATGCCTATGATTCTTAGGTTCTGTCTTTTCATTGAGTCCTTGATTTCTTGGATGTTGTGGGTGAGAGATATTTTAGCCTTCTCATTTTCTTTGGATGTTGTACTGATTTCTTCCACTGAATCTTCCATGCCTGAGATCCTGTCTTCCATCTCTTGCATCCTATTGTTGATACTCACATCCCTAGTTCCTGTTCTCTTCCCTTGGTTCTCCACTTCCTCTTTTAACTCTGACTGTGTTTTCTTTATTTTTTTCTATTTCTATTTTCATGTCTTGTATGGTTTTGTTCGTTTTGTACATTTCCTTCTCCAGCTTACTTGTTTTTGTCTGAAAATCTTTCATTGCTTTGTCTTTTTCCTGTTCAAGCTCTGTCACCTTGGCTTGGAGCTCTTTAATGGTATTGTTCATTGTTTTGGCTTGTAAAATTGTGGCTTCTTTGAATTTCTTCATAGATTTAAGTTCTTCTTGCAGGGACTCTATCACTTTCCATAATGCAGAATTGTCAACGTTTTCATGTGTTTCTGTTGGTGTGAGGTCATCCAAATTGGATGAGCTAGGATAATTCTGCTTTGTTGGAGTCATATTTCCTTGATTTCTATTTTTTTTTGGACCTTTGGCCATGTGTGTGTGTTTAGCTGTCTGTTCTTGTCGTTTTCTGTGTTTGGATCCACAGGGGATGCTTTGGTGAAGGAGTCGAATCACTTGGCTATCTGTCCTTGCTTACAGGGTGATCACAGGGTCAATGTGGTTTTAATCGCCTGAATTGTTGTGAGCTGGTGCAGCCTATTCCCAGGTAGTGAGTAATTGTCTGGGATTGTTACACTGCTCCCAGTTCAGACTTCTCTATTTTGCACACTGAGTGATCAGCCTTCAGTGGTTCTAATGGTATAGACCTGTTTGCCCAGGCAGAGATTTTGTGGGCTTTGTTTTTCGTCGCGGAGGCTGTCAGGGCCCGTCTCCACACCTAATGTGTCTGGGTTTACCCGAATACAGCTATGGTCCCCTGGCTTCTGGTTACCCACTAGGCTTCTCGGCCACAGGCCTGGCCACTTCCCTCCCTATCTGCTCCGCCTTGGGTGGGCAGAGCTTCGGTCCCTCCCGCCTTCTGAACAAGCCTCCCATCCTAGCTGCTTTGCCGTGGGTGGACGGAGCTTTGGCTCCTCCTGGCATCAGAGCCGGCCTCCCACCCTAGCTGCTTTGCTGTGGTTGGGCGGAACTTCGGCCTCTCCCGCCAGCGTCTGCTTCCCTCCCCAACTGCTCTGCCCGCCCACCTTCCACTCCCGCTCGAGCGGCTGCGGATCTCCCTCTGAGCGCCCTTTTTCTAGGTCTCGAAAAAACAAACAAACAAACAAAAAAAAAAAAACACAAGACTTCAACTGTTCTGCAAAATTTCCTAAATAGTTATAAGGTCTTCCTGAGGTATGGGAAGCCCAGTTGGCTAGTTGGCAATCACCATGTGGCCTTTGAATCTTTCTGCTGTGTGTTGGGATCGATCTTACCAGTCGCCTCTCCAAATGGGAGTTCCCGAATCCCGGATTTAGTGGTTTCCCTGTCTGCGAGAGATGGGGGAAAGCCTTGCCCTGGGACTTTTAACAGTCCATTGGGAGCTGTGCATGTTCCCGGAGGGGCCAGACCCTCTGGTTTTTGCAGTGTCCCACAACTCTGTGTTCTCTATGGCTCTTCTCTCCCACATTCAAAATGCGTCCATGCAGTTCGCCACCATCTTCCGCACCCCCCTGGATTATGTATTTATGAGTTAAGTAATTTGTTTCCAAAATTGCAAGGGGATTCAAATCTCAACAGTCCAAGAGGTCTATCTGATGAAACAGAGAAGTAGTTAATTATAGTAGAACAAAGACTGACTTCAAGATGTATATATAGATAGAATTGCTCCTAAACTTGATTGTATTTGGTCATTTTACCATCAACTCATTCTCCTACAGGAATCATTATGCTCTGGGAAGATAGTATTATGGAATGGATTTTCTTACCACATAAATAAAGTAAAAAATTAAAGACATTAGTAGAAAAGATATCTGAATTATTTTTAAAGGGTAGAATAAGAATACCTCAATTATGAAGAATAGACCTGGCCAAAATAGTAGTGACTTTTACTAATGCTGAGATTATGTCATTGTGGGTAATCAATGAAGACTGGCAAAGAGCTTGCAATAACTATTTTGGAGAAACTAATAACAAATTTCCAAAAAGCAAAGGTATACAATTTATAAAAAGAACTAATTGGATTCTGCCTCATATTGTAAAGGGAATGCCAATTCCTGATAAACCAATCTTCTAAACTGATGCTAACAAGATGGGAATGACAGGTTATAAAATAGACAGGATCAGCAAGGTAATCAAAATCCATATACCTCGGTTCAAAAAGGAGTATGGTATATAATCCTTATTGTATTATTAGATTTCCCTGGGTTTCTTAACATAATTTCTAGTTCTCTAGATGCAGAAAATATTGTGTTGCATATAGACACTGCTGAATTTATTCTTGATAACACAAAATTAACTTCTTTATTTATACAATTGCAACAGGTCATCAGAAGTAGAAATAACCCATTGTATATAACCCATATTCAATCTCATATAGGTTTGCCAGATCTACTGGCATAAGGAAATGAGGAGATTGAACAATTACTAATAGAAAATGTGTTGGAAGCCTCAAAATTTCATGAGAAACATCATGTTAGCAAATCAGGTTTAAAGAAAAAATTCTCTATTACTTAGCAACAAGTCAGAGGAATAATTTAAAAAATGTCCTACTTGTTCTCTGTATAACCAAACTACATTACCTGCTGGAAGTAACCATACAGGTACTAAAAAGAATGAAATTTGGCAAATTGATGTTTTTTTTTTTCAGAATTTGGAAAACAAAGGTACGTACATATACCATTGATACATACTCAGGGTTTCAATGGGCAACTGCTTTAAGTTCTGAAAAAGCTGATTGTGTTATTACACATTTATTAGAAATAATGGCATTTATGAGTATACCTCCACACATTAAGACTGATAATGCTCCTGCATATGTATTTAATAAAATGAAGCAATTCTTTTCATGTTATAATATAAAACATGTTACTGTTATACCATACAATCCTACAGGACAAACAATTTTAGAAAGAGCTAATCATACCTTTCAAAAGATGCCTATTAAACAAAAGGTGGAAATAAAGAATCCCAGGGATAAATTACACAATGCTTTTCTAGCATTGAATTTCCTAAATATTGGTGAAAAGGGTACCACTGCAGTTGAGAGACACTGGCTTTTACAAAAAAAACTGAGGAATTAAATCAACTAATATATTATAGGATATTTTAACTTTAGAGTGCAATCCTGCAATAGTTTTAAGATGGGGACATGGTTATGCTTATATGTTTATAGGGAATGAAAAAACAAAATGTGATTACCAACAAAACTTATAAAGATTAGATCTGATGAAGGAGAAGCTCCTATTAGCTGAGACAAGAATGTTTTCACATGATAAGAATATTTTATTAACTGTACGGTGTTCATGATACTCCAATCTTTCATCTGGCATGGATAGAGTTTATGTTTTAAATGGACTTACAAAGTTGTTATATGCCTTTCACGTGCTCAAATTTAGATCAAAAATTTATTTTCAGAGCCAAAACTGTCTCTTGACAATAATAACAAGACAAATATTTCAGAAGATTCAGCCCAACATACTGCTTCAATCACTGTTTTCTTAAAAACTTTGCATGCAAATCATTTTTAAAACGTTTAGCCCAAAAATGATTGATCATACAGAGACTGGACAATAAAAGCTATAGGCAACTTTCCCGGGAATTGACCAATGTCTCAATTTTCAAAGGGTATCCAAAAATATCTACACCTCTATTCCCAAGAAAAGGGATGAAAGGTTTTTGTTGTGTGGTATGTGTTGTGATTGTTTGTTGTCATATAGGATGAATGGATATATGATATGTATTGTAATTGTTTGTTGTCATCTAGGATGAATGGATATATGATATGTGTTGTGATTGTTTGTTGTCATCTAGGATGAATGAATATATGATATGTGTTGTGAAAAAATAAGGATTGGATTCAGGGATTTTTCTTCTTTCCCTCACTCTATTCTTTGTCTCTTTTATTATTAAAAACATAAGATTATTTTGTTATATTAATAGATATTGATTGAAAGTTAAGATTATTATATTTTATATACACTTATTGATATATTTAGTTTCAAATTTTTAGTATTTATTATGAAAGATTTTTTTTTCTATTGCCAAAAAACAATTTGCCCTAGGAAACATATTGCATGCCAAAAATGAATAACCTAGAGCCAGGGTTAGGGCAGGTTGCTATTTTTATCTTTGTACGAGAATAAAAGCTTCCAATTAAAAAAGTATGGAGATCACTGGACAACTGGAAACTTTGAAAAAAAAAAAAAGGGACCAGATACTAAAGAAGACAAGACAAATTATCTAGATGATCCAGCCTCATAGAATGCTTCAATAGCTCTTTCCTAAAAAAATCTTTATCCAGAACAACTTCAAAACAGCTAACTAAGATGGTCCTGCCTCTCAGACTGTTCCAGACAGGACTTCAATAAAGCCCCAAACTTTCCCACCTAAAGTCCAGTTTCAGACTACAAACTGCTGAGGACATTCAAATTGCTGAACACATAGAGACTGAACAACAAATGTTACAATTAAATTTATTAACCACTTTTTCCATTTTATTTGGGCCCCCAAACAGGTTTTCTATGTACCAATTCAACAGGAAGCAATTTTAAAAAACTGACATCCCATTCCCAAAAAGTGGAGTGGATGATTCTTTGGTCATTTGTTGGTTATAGATGTTGTTTATGTGGAATGGTTACAAAATGTTATATGGTCTTGTTTAGCAAGGTATATGAGGTTAGACTTGGAAATTTCTTTCTTTTTCTTTTCTCTATCCTTTGTCTCTTATATAAGGGAAAAAGATGTGAAAAGAAAAAAAGAGGGGGAATAAGGGTATATAATATAGAAATGATAAGATAAAAGGATAGATTATTGATCTACTCTTAAAAATCCTTGTTATTAATACAAAATTAAGGTTATAGACATATGAGAATGATAGGCATAAAGGGTAGATTATTGAATTTACTCCTATGTTTCTTTGTATATTGATACAAAATTAAGGCTATATTTTGGTTAGGTATTATACCTATGTAGTTTTTAAAAATGCAACATGAGTAGGATCCAAGATGGCACCATCCATCTTGAATCTTGAATGAGATTAGTTACTGTGGAGAGAACATGAGGTCCCTCAACTGGCTGCAAAACACAGATGATGTCTGAATTTCTGTGGCAAACACTGAGACACAAAACAGCACACACAGTTCCCAGGAACACCACCCCTACATCAGCCAGCTCGATCACCCATCTGAAGAGGAGCACCGGACAGAGTGGATCTAGCCCACAAGTGAATCCAGTCCATGGCTCCAGTCACAGATAAGTTGCCCCACCTATTTGCCTGATATCCAGCCTACATGCATACCTGGACACCCAATCAGGAAAAGCAGCCAGATCAAAAGAACAAAGGTAAGTAAGATTTTCTTTTCAGAGTCCCCAACATGGTGGTACAGTGTGCACTGTAGCTGAGTGGCAGAGACCAAACCCAGCCACAGCAAAGCAATCAGGATCCAAGACTGACTGCAAACAGAGGTGGTGACAGTGTATTCCCCATAAATATGGGGGCTGGTCATTCACCCAAGCACCCGAGCTTTTAAGACACTCAGCAACAGGCATGCTGACACTGGCACCCATATTGGGTGGAGCTCCCTGCCTGTATGGTCAGCCCAATTGCTGAACCAGAACAACTATGTCAGAGAAGGGAGAGAACCGCCCCAACTACAGCTTGACCTGCCTTTCTGAGGAGACCAGCCAGCTCTCAGGTCCTCACAGGATATCCTCCTCCCAACTCCAATCCCCTGTATATAGGTCCAGTTGGTTCACAACCAGTTGAACAGCACAAACCAGTTGCTGAAATATCTTCAACAAAATCATTGAAGAGAATTTCCCAAACCTAAAGAAAGAGATGTCTATAACTGTACAAAAAGCTTACAGAACTCCAAACAAATTAGACCAGAAAAGCAAATCTTACTCCCATATAATACTGAAAACACTAAATATACAGAATAGAGAGAAAGAATATTAAAAGCTACTATGGAAAAGGACCAAGTGACATATAATGGCAAGGGAGATCAGCAGTCACTCTCTGAAAACCAGTCTATTACAGGAACCTACCCTCTATCCAGAGGTGGACACCAGGATCTCAGGATCACCCAGCCCCCAGAACAGAGGTTTTTCCTGAGCACCAAAGCCAACTGGCATCGGAAACAATCAAACAGGACCAGGGTCAACCAGATGACTAAAGGCCAGCACAAGAACATGATTAAGAAAAAAATAAAAGCCATATGACATCTCCAGAACCTAGTTATAATACTACAGAAGACCCTGGAAATCCTAACATGATTGAAACAAAGGAAAATTATCTTAATCTTACATTTATATTAATAATAGAAGGCTTAGGGGAGTAAATCAAATACTTCAGAGATCAACAACAAAATAATGCAAAAGAGGTGATGGAAATGAATAAAGCTCTTAAAGGAATGGAAGACCTGAAAAGAGAAGATGAAGCAATGAAGAAAATACAAGTGGAGACATTCATGGAACAGGAAAACCTTAGGAAAAGAAAAGGAACTACAGACCCAAGCATCACCAATAGAATACATGAGATGGAAGAAAGAATCTCAGGCACAGAGGACAAAATTGAAGAAATCTATATATCTCTCAAATAAAATGTAAAATCCAAAAAAGTCCTGACACAAAACCTTCAGAAAATCAAGGTCACTATGAGAAGATGAAACCACAGAATAATAGGAATAGAAGAAAGAGAAGATTCCCAGATCCAAGGACCAGAAAATATCTCCAACCAAATCATTGAAGAGAATTTCCCAAACCTAAAGAAAGAGATGTCTTTAACTATAAAAGAAGCTTACAGAACTCCAAATAAATTAGAGAAGAAAAGAAAATCCTACTGCCATATAATATTCAAAACACTAAATGTACAGAACAGAGAAAGAATATTAAAAGCTGCTAGGGAAAAGGGCCAAGTGAATTATAATGGCAAACCTATCAGAATCACACCTGATTTTTCATCAGAGACACTAAAATCCAGAAGGGCCTGCACAGATGTCTTGCATATCCTAAAAAACCATATATGCCAGGCCAGGCTACTACTTCCAGCAAAATTGTCGACCAACATAGATGGAGAAAACAAGACATTTCAGGACAAAACTGAATTAAAACAAAATTTATGCACAAATCCATCTCTACAGAAGATGTTAGAAGGAAAACTCCAACCCAAGGAAGTTAACTACACACAAGAAAACACAGGAAACAAATAACTTGCTTGGAAACAATACTAAAAGAAGAGAAGCTCACTCACATACTATTTCTTCCAACAGCAAGATGACAGAAAATAACAATCACTGGTCATTAATATTGTTCTTCATCAATGGACTGAATTCTCCAATAAAAAGACACAGGCTGGTAGAATGGATGCAAAAACAGAATCTCACATTCTGCTGCTTACAAGAAACACAACTCAGCAAAAAAAGATAGGCATTATCTCCAAGTAAAGGGCTGCAAAAAGATATACCAAGCAAATGGAGCCATGAAGCAAGCTGGAGTAGTCATTCTAGTATCCAATAAATTAGACTTTCAGCCAATGTTAATCAGAAGAGATGGGGAAGGACATTTCATACTCAGCAAAGGAAAAATCCACCAAGATGACATCTCAGGACTGAACATCTATGCTCCAAATGTAAGGACACCCACATTTGTAAAAGAAACACTAATACAGCTCAAAGCCCACACGTTAATAGTGGGAGACTTCAACACACCACTCTCATCACTGGACAGATCAATGACGCAGAAAGCAAATAGAAAAATAAGGAACATGACAGACTCCATGGACCTAATTGATATCTACAGAACGTTTCACTCAAAAAACAAAAGAATAAACTTGCTACTTGGCACTTCAAGAACCATTTCTAAAATTGATCATATATTTGTTCACAAAGCAAGCCTCAGCAAATACAAGAAAATTGAAATTACTTGTAATTTATCAGAACATCATGGAATAAAGCTAGACTTCAACAATAACAAAAACAACAGAAAGCCTGCAAACACATGGAAACTGAAAAACTACTCAACGACCTCTGGGTCAGGGAAGAAATAAAAAAAGAAATTAAATTCTTGTTAAAATTCAATGAAAATGAAGGCACAACATACCTAAACTTATGGAACATATTGAAAGCAGTGCTAAGATGAAAGTTTATAACACTAAGTGCCTTCAAAAAGAAATTGGAGCGTTCCCATACTATTTACCTAAAAGCACATCTGAAAGAGCTAGAACAAAAAGTAGCAAAGATTCCCAAGAGGAGCAGTTGGGAGGAAATTGTCAAACTTGGGGCTAAAATCAATAACTTAGAAACAAAAAGAACAATACAACGAATTGATAAAACCAAGAGATGGTTCTTTGAGAAAATCAACTAAATAGACAAGCCCAAACTAAATAAAAGGCAGAGGGAAAATGCCAAAATCAACAAAAGCAGAAATGAAAAGGGGGAAATAACAACAGACAATGAGGAAATCCAAAGAATCAATAGGTCCAACTTCAAAAACTTATACTCCACAAAACTGGAAAATCTAAATGAAATGAACATTTTTTTGATAGATTCCACCTACCCAAAGTTAAATCAAGAATAGGTAAACAAATTAAACAGTCCTACAAGCCTTAAGGAAATAGAAGAAGTCATTAGAAGTTTCCCAACCAAAAAAGTCCAGGACCAGATGGTTGCAGCACAGAATTCTACTGGACTTTCAAAGAAGAGTTAACAGCAATATTCTTTAAACTCTTCCACAACATAGAAACAGAAGGAACACTGCCAAGCTAATTGTATGGGGCCACAGTCACCCTGATACCTAAATCTCACAAAGATCCAGCATAGAAATAAAATTTCAGACCAATTTCCCATATGAACATGGATGCAAAAATACTTGCAAACTAGATCCAAGATAATATCAAAACTATCATACACTATGATCAAGGAGGCTTCATCCCAGGGATGCAGGGGTGGTTCAACATTAGAAAATCCATCAATGTAATCCACCACATAAACAAACTGAAAGGAAAGAACCACATGATCATCTCATTGGACACTGAAAAAGCTTTTGACAAAATACAGAACCCCTTCATGTTAAAAGTCTTGGAGAGATCAGGCATACAAGGACCATACTTAAACATAATAAAGACAATTTACAACAAGCCAATAGCCAACAACAAACTAAATGCAGAGAAACTTAAAGCATTTCCTCTAAAAATTGGGACAAGACAAGGCTGCCCAATCTCTCAGTATCTCTTCAACATAGTACTTGAAGTTTTAGCTAGAGCAATTAGACAACTAAAGGAGATCAAGTGGGATACAAATGGGAAAGGAAGAAATCAAAGTATCCCTATTTGCAGATGATAAAATAGTATGCATAACTGACCCCAAAAATTCCACCAGAGAACTATTACAGTTGATTAACCC
>CAJQZJ010000408.1:547974-573361 GCA_907164525.1 Lophiomys imhausi
AAATATATAGGAGTTTCTGATACTGTTTCTTAATTCGGGGCCTGAAGAGCATTATCAGCATGAAGTCAGGAAAAACAGGAAAGACTTAATAGACTGAAAAACAAGGTTGAAGTCAGGAAAAACAGGAAAGACTCAATAGACTTGAAACAAAGTATCTGGCCTGCCATTGTTTTCAGCTGCTAAGTGGGCAGAGCCCAAATTAAGCTGAAACAGAGTTCCTCCTATCTAAGGACAGTGCATGGAGCCGGGAAGGGAAGAGGCCCCTGATGCTAGAGAGCTCCAAGAGTCTTGCTAAAAAAAGGGCTGGCCATTGATGGCCAGCTCTCTCCCTAAAGCAGAAAGAAGCCGGTGAGCAAAGAAAGCCGGAGCAAGATACCAAAAGGCCAAGGACTGGACCCTGTGGCTCAGCTTTTGCCTAGAGGGGTTTGATCTGTCCGATCAATGGCATAGGGAAAACTGTGCCTGGCTTTAAGGACTGAGGCAGAGCAGCTGAGTTCCTGATTCAAAAGAAGTAAGTTGGCCTACAGACGGCTGGGGTCTCCCACAGAGAAGAAAACATAAAGCCTTATTTAAGGTGAGACTACAATAACCAATGACCCTGACGAACCTGCATCTGAGAGATCCAGAAGAAGGACTGCTAAGTGTGTTAAAGAATCTACAACAAAGACTGTGTTCCTGACGACTGAGGACCTGCCCCAGAAACTGTATCATTCTAAAAGGTTATGAAAGTGGTTGTTATGATTATCAATAGGTTTAGTGGATAGGTTAAAGGGGTTGTAGGAATTTATAGGATTAATAGTTAAGAAATTGTTGTTGTTTGTTATAAGTGAATTTAGTAATAAATAAATAAGGTTTAAATAATAATTTAAAAGTTCAGTTATACACACACACACACACACATATATATATATATATATATATATATATATATAGAGAGAGAGAGAGTATTAAAGAACATTTATTAGAATTACTTTACAGGTTGTAATTCAGCTAGTCTACAAATGAACAACGGCTGTCTACCAAAAGCAGATCCAAGAATCCAGTAGTTGCTCAGTCCATGAGGCTGGGTATTTCAATTGATCTTCAGTATATGCCAGAATCCCAAACAAATGGGCTCTAATGCAAGTGAATGGATAGACTCGTCAGTGAGAGTGAGAGGAAGCAGGCAATGACAGCAAGCTTTCTTCTCCCATGTCCTTTATATAAGCTGCCTGCAGAAGATATAACCCAGATTAAAGATGAATCTTCTTATCTCAAAAGATCTAGATTAAATGTGTATCTTCCCACTTCAAAGATACGGATTAGAATTGGGTCTACGGAATTTCAATGATTTAATTAAGAAAAAACATAATCCCTCACAGATGTGTCCAACCATTTGGATTTTAGTTAATTGTAGATATGGTCATTTTGTCAATCAAGAAGAACCATCACAAAGACTTTGGGAGTTACTAAGAAAGGAGAAATTCTAACGTACTGACTACATTAAAGTCCCTAGATCAAGACTTCCTAGGTACTCAGGGCCAAATGGATAAATCTGAGCACTGAACCCAGCATTGAGACAATATTGTCCTAAGTGAAGGTCTGTATGAGCAAGTTGGGGAACCACAACTCACAGATTCCCCCATACCCTGGGTTGTACAAATGCTACTCATCTGCTCTTATTGTTTAAAACATAACCAAAGCTATTTGTTCTTTTTCATGGACAAAAAGATAAGGAGAATTTGTGAAAAATGTCTGATATAGTCCAATATTGTGTGTTCAGCATGAAGTTCAGCATGAAGCCATTCATAAGAAGGTATCTCACCACCCACACTGGGGTTTTCTCCTATAGCTTCTCATAGCAGCTTTTCCAGCTATGCAGGTATTTCCTTTATATTTATTTTCTAAATATGCAAAGTTTATATTTTAGTTATTCACATGATAGTAGATTTCTATACAATTTTCTTTTAAATTAACCCTCCCCACTCTGTACACATGTCCTCACTATTTCTCAACCCTTCCCTGCTTAAAACTTTCTATCCCTCGTACTTTCCCTTTCTACTTTCATATAACCTAGCTTCTACTACCTCTTACTCTTAAGGCATTCCACACTCCCAATTGTCTCTTTCTAGTTTCCTGGCTTCTACGAGTGGCTTGTCGGAAAGTTCTCTGAGGATACCAAACAATAGGCTCTTGTCATTTCTCTGGGTTGCCCAGTATAACAAGACCATTTTCCTGAAGATACCCCATATATGGATAGAGAGAAATCAAACTGGAACTGAGCTGTGGTCTTCCACTCTGCTGGCCTCAAAAATACCAGAAGGTGCTGTATTATTTAGTATTATTTCAACTTGACACAAGCTGCAGTCATTTGGGGAAGAAGGACTCTCAATTGGGAAAATGTCTACATACTATTGGCCTTATAGAATGTCTGTTGAATATTTTACTCATTAATGATTGATGTGGGAGGATCTAGTCCATTAGAGGTGGTGCCAACCCAGGGCAGGTAGACTTGATTTTTGTAAGAAATCAGGATAATAATAGATAAGGAGCAAATCAGTAACCACCACTCCTCCATCGCTTCTGGTCAAGGTCCTGCCTCCAGGTTCCTGCCATGAATGGAGCATGATCTGAGAGTTGTATGATGAAATAAATCATTTCATCTCCAAGTTGCTTTCTGTCATGATCTGTCTCACATCCATAGAGACTATAAATAAGACAGTGTGCTATGCAGGCAGCTGGAGGCAGAGGTATCCATGATTTTACCCAGCTATGACACCAAATAAGAGACAAATTTGTTAGGCAAGGCATGTCCACTGGATAAATAGTGGAACTATTTTTATGAGGGTAATGGAACACTCTGATTTGATTCGAGTCTTGCTCCATAGGTAAAAATACATTTCTAGGACCACAGACCTGGTCAAAAACCCATGGCTGGAAGAAATCATAGGTTTCAATGGGGAACTACATAATATAATATTGTTTAGCTAAATTGGGACAGTGTCAAATTGTCTTATAAGTATTTATGTTGGGCTGGAGAGATGGTTCAGCTGTTAAAGGCTAGGCTCACAACCAGAAATATAAGTATTTATGTTTATACCCTTAAACAAATGTTTCATGCTTCCTTATTCAAAGAAGTCTGACTTCCCAATGAATAGTGGATAATGTAGAGACTCATAGATACACAAATTTCTCAGAATAAATGACAGCTGGGTGTCTAGCCATAAACTAGTCATTTACACCATCCCCTCAAAATCTTAGAGAACACAGTGAAAGAGGAGGTGGAAAGAATTTAAGAGCCAGTAGATAGAAAGGCTGTGAAATGAGTCTTTTAGGAAAGAGATTCCAGTAACTACTTTGCAGTAGCTATGGATACTTGCACTGTGTGTGTGAAAGAATGGGCCTGTTGATAGTCAGGTATGAAGGGGATAGGTCTCTTGTGACCCAATCTTCATCACTGAACTATTATATATTATTGATATATCCACGCAGTGGGGAGTCATCGGCTTCTATTGTGCACTCACTGTTGATCATTCAGGACTCCAGTGAATAGTTCCTAACCAGTGTTTACACAGAAGACTCTGGATAAACAAAGTGGGTCACAAAACAAAACCAGAATTAACAAATCCAGGAAAGGTAGTGGTGGTGGGAATCACAGGTATGGGAAGGAGATAAGAGAAAACCAGATGTAATTAAAATATTTTTATGCTTGTATGGAACACTAAAGAACAAAATCAGTTAATAAAAGTAAAAACACCTTTAGGTTGGTGATAGCATTCAGCAAATTTAATTTTATTGTTTTTACCCATTACAGTTGGACATAAAATGATAAGTGCACTTTGAATGTCATTGCAGCATTATTGGTAATTGCTATGGGAGATATATTGGTGTAAATTATGATACATATTCACATGGACACACATGCAATACATAAATAAATATTTTAAAGGATATCTTTAAAAATAACCTACTAGAATGCTGTTCTCACTTATGAACCATATCCAAGTGTATTAGAAAGAAAAAAATGATTAATTTTATACCCACAGCTTCCTATACTTTCTTTTGCACTATATGTTTCATGAACTTCACAATTTCTCAAAGTTCTCCAAAATGATTCCTATGAGTACAATTGCCTGCTTTCTAAAGCTTTCACAGCTACGTGCCCTACTACAAACCCCAAAACTACTGCTCCTTGGCTGTGTTAAGGAAGAAGAAGAAAGGGGGTTGAAGATTAATTCTTTCCTAGGAATTTATTATTCCACAGTCATTTCCAACATAGAGTTAGAGGAAAACAGGAGAAGAACTGTCTCTACCAGAATTCTGGACTCTGCAGAACCCCAGTTTTTCAATTCTTCAGACTTTAAAGGATCAAAATTGTGTTTGTGGTAATTCCAATGCTTTGAATTTTAGCAAAATCGTGGTTTCACAATAGATACCTTGGTCATGGGTACAAATTTGAATTTTTGAAGTTCTGGAGACCAAACGAGGAGGAAAAAAACCTCACTTGGTCCATGGTGCTTCTTGACTAGTAATAACAGACCTCACTGATCTCACAGACCTCATGTCCATTTTCAGGGACAACACCAGCAATGCCTAAGTCAGTGCATTCAGAACAGCTACTGTCAGTGACTCCTCTTGTTCTTTGACTTCACAAACTGTCTCTCTATATTTATTCACATGCTGAATATCCTTGCAGTGAATTATTCAGACTTCACTACATCATCTCACTCTTGATATGCGACTTTTGGGCTTTTTATGCAGTAGAAATTTCACTGACATAGACCAAGAAAGCGAATTGGTTTGACAGATAATGTAACTATGTCTAGACCCAAAAGCTAATCTGTTAGAAAAAAATTATTGATGTGGGTAACAATGTTGATAAAACAAGGCGATCAATCTTATTAAATGAGAAACATTGGCATTTAAAGAATGGATTAAAAAACTATGGTAAATCTACACAATGGAATATGACTCAGCTATCAGAAACAAGGAAATTATGCAAAATGGAGACAAATGGATGGAACTAGAGAAGTTCATCCTGAGTGAGCTAACCCAGACTCAGAAGGATGCACGTGGCATCTATTCACTTATAGTCGGATTTTAACTATACAGTACAGGATATCTATACTACAACCAACGCACCAAAGGGAACAGGAACACAGACTTTTTCTTCCTGTCAATCAGACACTTTGCCCTAGTGATGCTGCCCTGTAGGTCCCCAGTGTATGAGGAGGCTCTTGGCCCTGAACTAGGGTGGGGGACTGTTATGTAGGGACACTCCACTCCAGAGGATTGGGATGGAAGGTTTAGGGGGTAGAGGGTGGGAGGGCGGGACTGAGAAGGGTCGAAAGAGGACACTATGATGGAGATGTAACCCGAAGCAATAAATAAATAAATAAAAAGTAAAATAATAATTGGGCACTGTTGTTTTATATTAAGTACTAGTTACTCTTAGTATAGAGTTGGCTGACCAGAACAATTATCAGTAATCTAATATTTAAAATCTCACACTCTATTAGGCAAAAAGCATTGAGAACATGGGCAAATAAGAATGAATGTCTTTTATAATCATATTTATTAATATATGGCAGTGATATAGTATGACCAGGAGTTCACTGTGAGATAAATATACAACTTAGTACTAATATGCTAATACTCAATTGGCTACCCAATTCATCAGTAGCCATATAAAAAGCTAAGTGTACAGGTACCATAGCAACTTTACATTTAAGACTATATCTCAGAGAATGGAGTATATTTGTTCACTCAAAAATATATTGAATTGAGGCTTGACAAATGTCCTAGTGGGTAAAGATGATACAGCCAAGTCTGATAACCTGAGTCCAATCTTGGGACTTTCTTGGTAGAAGAAAATTAACTACTAAATGTTGTCCTTGTCCTCTGACCTCAATATACATATCATGATACACAAATACATGCACACATGAACACACACACACACACACACAAATAAGTAAATATGTGCAATTAGATTTTTAATGTATAGAACTAGTTACAGAATTATACATGATTTGGAACTCTTTCAGTTCATGATGATATAAAATCCTGTATACACACTTGGTAGGCATCTTGTGTCAAAGCTTTACCTTTAATCTTGGAATAGGAATATGTACCATAGTCTTACCATGCTGAAACTGATATTTATTTATTTATTTGTTTGTTTGTTTGTTTATTTATTTATTTATTTATTTATTTTCATTTTATATCCCAATCATAGACCCCCTCCTTCCCCAATCTTAAAGTTGAAATTTTCAGACAATCGTTCTCTCTCAGACCCTTCATTCTAGCAGTGTAATCACAAACAAGAACATTGACACATGCCTCAGCTTTGACCTGACCAGACAATGTTTCAGTTTCTCATGGTGACTTCCTGTTGATGTAATGTTGCCTGCATTCTGCTGACCACTTTGGCTCTAGAGGGCAGTGGACAAGAAGGCACAGAGTCAACACACAGACCCTAGGAGTTGCAATGCAGAAGCAAACTCGTTTATTTAGGAAGATGTTCCCTTTTATACACCCCACCCCTTGTCCTATTGGCTCCCAGACTGCAAGCTTGCTGCTGTGGCTCCTCCTCATTGGCTCGCATCTTATTGCCTGGTGATGTCATAAGTCTCCAGGCAGGTCTGGCCAGGGAACCACTCTGTGTGGAAGCCTAGCCAAGCATGTGCATTGTTTAGCAAGCAGTTCCAACTGCATGGTCTGATAACCGGGACCATATCATGTCTTTGCAGTGGGCCTCATGCCTGCTATGGCAAGGCATGTTCCTTGTACATACTCCTACAATATAAGAGAGAGAATTGTCAATGTATCTTCTGCAGTAATTCTTCCTTTACGTAGAACAAATGCCTAGTACAAATTATATCCTGAGATATAGTACACACAGAGACAGTAGTGGTCATTGCTGCCTTGTGTATCACCGTGAGGGCATTTCAGTCCTAACCTCTTTCCTTGGGTATTTTTGTGATGTGCAATCTTGCTCTTTTATGTCATCAATTTTGGACAATAAGGCTTCCCCTATTGAAGGAAGCAACCTTCTACATAAGACAAGCAGTAACTCAACCAGAAGAAGAGAGCCATCCTCTCCTAAATTCTGCTGTAATTTTTGGATAAAACTGGGGATTTCTAGTTGCATACTAATTGCCTTTCATTATCTAACCCTCACTTTTACTTTTGACTTTTGAGTATAGTTCCCCACCCAGACCAACAAATTGTTTTCCTTTCACTTTTGTTTCTATTACAACCAGGTATGTAAAACCACCACTACAATAAATTCTGTCCATTCTGAGTATTTTAAATCAAAAACTTCAATTTTTTCCACCACCAAGTCATGATTCATCTTGTTCTGTCAGCCCGCCCATGGTTCATGAACTAAGCATTATGAGAAGCACAGCTCAGTTAACATCTCTCAAGCAAATGCCTTTCAGCTTTGCAAGCTCAAATTAACTATACATACCTGGTCCTTAAACATGACCACAAATATCCTCCCCTTAGCACTTACTTCACATAATCCTCCAGTGTGTTTGCATTTCTGCCTCCACCAAAGACAGCAGAGTCTGTGAGGTGCGAGATGAGGCTTCATTCAGCTCCCCCTTCTCCCAGGTGTTATGCATATAGGAAACTCAATATTGCCTTTGCTCTTGGCTCTAAGCAAATAGAAAAGGAAGTTCATTTTATAGTAAAGAAGAAAACTAATGTTTACCAAGCAAATAGTAAGTACTGGGATATATATATATATATAATTTTTTTCCTTTACAACAGGATTTCCTTTTCCTTCTGTACATTGTCACAATGTAAACAATTCTTTTGGAATTTACATTGGTCTGTACTAACCATTAATTATTTCCTCCCAATTCTACCCTTTCTTTGGTCCATCACAGTCAATTCCCTTACTAGGCTCTGGTTGAGATGGAACAGGAGATATAGTCCCTTTGTACAAAAGGTCTTCACTTCTACTCTGGAGTGTGGGATTTGGGAGGGTTTGCAACTGACAAGACTGTCTTTTATGAAGTTCCCATTACTTTCTAAAAAGTACACAGCTGGCACAAAACATTTTGTCTCAAACAAGAGGGAAAACGAATTTGAAGTCCTTGAGATGTGGCCATTTCCCATGCCTGTTCAGAATATCCAGGATCTATCACAATCAATCAAACTAAAAGCAGGAGCCAGATATGTATAAGACAGAGGATTGTAAAACACAAGTGAATATCTTCTTACTATTTGCAGAAATTGTTTCTGAGAAGGCAAGAAAAATAAGTTCATGATCCTATAGGTTAGAAATCTACATATACCCCAGAAAGCAGGCTCTCCAGAAGGCTTCTTTCTCTGAAGGCAGTAATGACTAAGAACTAGATGAGAACCTTTCCCTGATTCTGATTCTTCCCAATGGGAGTTTTCATAAGTGTTTTAAGTCATTGGCATTGGTCCTATTAATGTTAAGAAAAAATTTATGTAAAATAATTTTTGGTCTAGTGTGCTGATGCTTTCCACAGAAACTTGCTAGAACAAAGGACATACACACCACAGAGAGACATAAGAATTTCCATCCCTTTATAACAAAGATGTCCCAGTGGAAATTAAAACATAACTGAGGATTCAGAAAGATAAAAAAAAAAAAAGCTGAAGATTAGTGGACTGATGGCACAAAATGCTAACACATATTCTGTTTTATAAACTCAGGGGTCATGTGATGTTAATACTAACTGTTCCTGCTAAAAGCATTGATCCAGATGGGAATATTAATTCATTTGACCAGATGTGTGACAATGTCACTCTGAAATGTGGTTGCAGTATGCTGATCTGACTTTCACCATCATTGAAATTGCCATGCTAATAGAGTATTTCTGCATTAGTGGCTGTCTAGGGGGATCTCAGGTATTATAAATCATACAGAATTCAGGACTGCAGAGCTACAGATTTCAGATCCCATGGAAAACCTCATCAAGAGCGTGGGCCTCACAGAAGCAGCTCATTGAGACCTCATTCCAGAAGTCAGCTGTCAACACAGGAATCTCAGCTCAATTTCCTAATTCTGTTCATATAGATCTCTTTTAATGAACAAATTTGCATTAAACACCACTACACTAGGCATCAGATAAACAGAATTTATGACTGAGATGAGGAAGCCTCTAGAGTTTAAGAATGCTTGCCCTCAGTTTGTCTTTTTTCAAATGTTACATTCATCTACACAGTTAGTGCAATTTTAAAGACATACTGATTCATTATTACTGTCCCTAAGTTTGTACTTTGTGTTGTGGCTTTTTAAAAAATAATGAATATCCATTATAGTATTAAAATAGTTTACAATCATGAAGAATAATTTGCTGTCTTAAAATACTCGTTTGTTTCAGCTCTTCGTCCCTCCTCTTCCAATATGAAAACTTGAGTAACAATTGATCTTGTTAATCTATCAACAGTTTGACAGTCTCATATACAGTTAGTTGAAATCCCTCGAATAGAAGCCCTTCCAGACATGCCTCTGTCTACAATAAACACTAACTCCCTCACGTCTTTCACCAGCTTGATAGTTCATTGGTTTGCCTGTTTGTTTTTTGTTGTTTGTTGGATATTTAGTTCACCATAAGGGTGTATCGCATTGGGCTTTTCCATTCACCTGGGTAAAACTGTATTTCAGATTCCTTCAGACTGGAGCAAATTATAGGTAAAGTTGCTCCATAATGTGAAGTGTAATATTTGTATATTTTCAATACACCTAGGTAAGTATCCTCATAAAATTTCTGTATTACATGGTGTGAGCATACAGAACTTCATAAGGAACTAAAACTGTTTCAAAGTAGATGTATCATTTGTGTTTCTTCAGACAAGAAATGGGAATGCTTACTAGGTCACTCACCATCACCTTACCCACTATGGTAACTGTATCATACAATATAGTCATATTAATAATATTGAAATTTTCATCAATTCATTTTTAACAATCAATTTATCAATTATCCGTTCCATAATAGTCTTTCATTTATAACCATATAATAAACATGAATGCGAAGTTCTGGTTTTTCAATTACTCCACCTGATGCTCTAGTGTTTCAATTAGACACTAGGGGTAGCAGATGATTTAAACAGTCCCTTCTTGCCTTCTTCTGGTGCCCAACATTTTAAAGGGAGAACTGAAGTTTAAGCAGATCTGTGCTGAGCAGAAGAGCAAGGTGCAATGGAAGTTCCATAAGGCCATGCCAGCTCTTCCTTAATATTAGTGGAGAATTTTGTAAAGTTAGGAATTCTAGAATTCTCTACCAGCTCGTGGAAGAGGAATGCAGTCATGGACTATTCTGTCTGGTACCTTGCAGAAACCTGAAGTACAGAAGGACCATCCTGTTGGATATATTTCCAGAGACATTGATGGACAGGTCTTCACAGGCTGCTAACACAAGATCTGAGTGATATGAAGAAGGATGTGGTTGTTCAGCTTTGAAGCATTTGCTTATCTAAGCCATTTCCTACGTAATGTAAGATTATTAATTTTTACATTTGGTCATAAAACATCAAAATGTGTATAAAATACAAATAGTTTTCATAGCATTGTCATAGGTTTTAAAATATCCTGTTATGTTATGAAACACAACTTGTATGTTTTTCTGCTATAAACTATATCATTGCATGACAGATGCATAAAATATGAATGAAAGAACAATTAAGTAATGATCTCACAGTAATAAATTATAATTATGAATGTTTTAGTTTATGATATTTTGTGTTTGCATGCATATATAGATGTAAGCATTAACAAAATCGATCACTCAACACCAGCTCATTTCATTAAGTGGTGGTTTCAACTTCAGTTTAAATGATTCCTGAGTAATCAATCTTCAAAATGCATAAGGAATGATATATTTACCAATTATCCCTTGAAGGTTAGTTCAGGTACTTCAGCTTTTTTATATTATGAATAAATCTGATATAGAATTATGGTACAACATTTTTGAGGATCAATTCCATTGTTTCCCTTGGATAATACTTTATGCGTATAAAGTTTTAAAGCAAATTATATACACCTATTTAATAAGACTTTAATAAATATTGCTAAATAATTAAATAGGCCTAAAAATAACCATCTACATATATGTTGCATACATGCCATTGAATATGTTCAATATGTGTTCAACTTTATATCTCTGTGGTATGTTTTAATATTTATTGATATCAGAAGCATGGAATGTCAGTGTTTAATTTTTTACAAAACTCCTTGATTAGATTTTTGTCAATACTTTTTCTTGAGAGAGAGAAAAAAATGAATTTATATTACCACTGTCCACATTTGAAATACCTCATGGTCTTGTTATTAGAATATAGGCTATCTGACTAATGCTTGGTAATCATATTGAGATTCAAGAATCCCACGATCCTACTCTTCTCTCTGTTCAGGGGGTGGGGTGGGGGTGTCTCTCTTGGTGCTGTTACTCTGGGTGAAACACTATCTTTGAGATAATGACCTGAGAGATTTATGACAGGGCCACTCCTAGGTAAGACCCCAGTTTTCACATAACTACCAGAGAAGA
This sequence comes from Lophiomys imhausi, assembly GCA_907164525.1. NCBI lineage: Eukaryota > Metazoa > Chordata > Mammalia > Rodentia > Muridae > Lophiomys > Lophiomys imhausi. The sequence continues at coordinate 559,488 of CAJQZJ010000408.1, forward strand.
CTTCTCTGGGGATGCTAATGAAGGGAACATGAAAGCCACCTGCAGCAATTCCCAGCAAACAAGCCCTGCTTTATTGTACCAAAAGCAGAAACTGCTGTCTCAGTGACCTCCTGTTGGGACTTTGCTCACATCCTTCTCTAATCTAACTTAAGCCAACTACCTTGATTCTCCCTGATATGCCATAAACAACTGATAGACACATATTATGTGACAGATTGTATCCTTTTAGTTCATATAACAATAATTGTAAGCCATAAATGTCTTCTATAAGAAAAGCAATATATTCTCAGTCTTTCTGTACTTTTTTTTAAATTTTGCCTTCAATATCTGTTTTGATCAGTACCTTAACTGCGATAGGCAACAACTGGTCAGGGACCTGGTCCTTTTCCCAGCAAGCACAGTTCACAAGTACTTCACTATACAATGAAACCCTCCCTATTCACTCTCTGATGGAATAATTCAGGTAGTTTTCTGGTGGATGTCCCCCATTCCAGCTTTGATTTTTTTTAATAAATTTATTTATTTGTTGCTTCAGGTTACATCTCCATTATTGTCCTCTTTCCCCACTGCCCAGCCCCACCCTCCCCCTCTACCCCCTAACCCTGCCATCCCACTCTTCTGGAGTGGAGTGTCCCTACATAACAACAGTCCCCAGCCCCAGTTCAGAAGTCATATGAAGGCCAAGAGCCTCCTCATACACCAGGGGCCTACAAGGCAGTACTACCAATGAAAAGTGTCTCATTGCCAGGAAGAGAAAACTAAAAAGAACAAACAAACAAACAAAAAGGTCTATGTCCATGTTCCCTTTGGTGCGTTGGTTGTAGTATAGATATCCTGTACTATATAGCTAAAGTCCGACTATAAGTGAATAGATGCCATGTGCATCTTTCTGTGTCTGGGTTAGCTCACTCAGGATGAGCTTCTCTAGTTCCATCCATTTGGCTGCAAATTGCATAATTTCATTGTTTCTGATAGCTGAGTAGTATTCCATTGTGTAGATGTACCACAGTTTTTTAATCCATTCTTCAGTTGAGGGATATCTGTGTTGTTTCCAGTTTCTAGCTATTACAAATAAGGCTGCTATAAACATAGATGAGGAAACTTCCTTGTGATTTGGTGAGGAGTCATTTGGGTATATACCCAGAAGTGGTATGGCTGGGTCCTGAGGCAAAGCTATTCCAAGTTTTCTAAGATATCGCCATACTGACCTCCAGAGTGGTTGCACAGCCTGCACTCCCACCAGCAGTGGAGGAGGGTTCCCCTTTCTCCACACCCTCACCAGCATGTGATGTCATTTGAGCTTTTTTGATCTTAGCCATTCTGATAGGTGTGAGATGGAATCTGAGTCATCTTGAGTTGCATTTCTCTGATGATTAAGGATGCTGAGCATTTCTTCAAGTTTCTCTCAGCCATTAGGGATTCCTCCTTTGTGAATTCTCTATTTGGCTCTGTTCCCCATTATTTTATTGGATTATTTGGTTTCTTGGCATTTAATTTCTTGAGTTCTTTGTAAATTTTGGATATTAGCCCTCTGTCAGATGTGGGGTTGGTGAAGATTTTTTCCCAATCTGTAGGCTGCCATTTTGTTTGAAAGACAGTGTCTTTTGCCTTACAGAAGCTTTTCAGTTTCATGAGGTCCCATTTATTGATTGTTGATCTCAAGTCCTGAGCTGTTGGTGTTCTGTTCAGGAAGTTGTCACCTGTGCCAATGAGTTCGAGGGTTTTTCCCACTTTCTCTTCTAGTAGATTTAGTGTGACTGGCCTTATGTTAAGGTCTTTGATCCACTTGGACTTAAATTTTGTACAAGGTGATAAGTATGGTCTAATTTCATTCTTTTACAAGTGGACATCCAGTTGGACCAGCACCATTTGTTGAAGATGCTGTCCTTTTTCCATTGTGTAGTTTTGGCTTCTTTGTTAAAAATTAGGTGACCATAAGTGTGTGGGTCCATTTCTGGGTCTTAAATTCTATTCCATTGATCTACTGGTCTGTTTCCATACCAGTACCATGCTGGTTTTACTACTATTGCTCTGTAGTACAGCTTGAAATCTGGGATGGTAATACCTCCAGATGTTTTTTTTTATTGTACAGGATTGATTTAGCTATTCTGGGTTTTTTGTTGTTCCATATAAAGTGGAGAATATCTTTTTCCAGGTCTATAAAAAATTGTGTTGGTATTTTGATAGGAATTACATTGAATCTATATATTGCTTTTGGTAGGATGGCCATTTTTATTATGTTGATCTTACCTATCCATGAGCATGGGAGATCTTTCCATCTTCTAAAGGCCTCTTCAATTTCTTTCTCAAGTTCTTGAAGTTCTTGTTGTACAGGTCCTTTACTTGCTTGGTTAGAGTTACCCCCAGGTATTTTATGTTGTTGTGGCTATTGTGAAGGGGGTTGTTTCCCTTATTTTTTCTCAGCCCATTTGTTTGTTGTATAAAGAAGGGCTTCTGATTTTTTTTTTTAATTAATCTTGTATCCAGCCACCTTGCTGAAGGTGTTTATCAGCTGTAAGAGTTCTCTGGTGGAACTTTTGGGGTTGCTTATGTATATTATCAAAAAAAAATCTCCCAACCAAAAAAAAAAAAAAAAAAAAGCCCAAGGCCAGATGGTTTTAGCACAGAATTCTACCAGACCTTTAAAGAAGAGCTAACACCAATACTCTTCAAACTCTTTCACCAAGTAGAATCAGAAAGAACACTGCCAAACTCATTCTATGAGGCCACAGTCACTCTGATTCCTACAACAAGGAGACCCAACAAAGAAAGAGAACTTCAAACCAATCTTCTTCATAAACATAGATGCAAAAATACTTAATAAAATACTAACAAACCAAATCCAAGAACACATCGAAAGTATCATAAACCATGATCAAGTAGGCTTCATCCCAGGAATGCAGGGATGGTTCAACATACGAAAGTCTATCAACATAATTCACCATATAAACAAGGTGAAAGAAAAAAAACACATGATAATCTCGCTAGATGCAGAAAAAGCATTTGACACAATCCAACACCTTTTCATGCTAAGTGCTCTAGAGAGAACGGGCATACAAGGACTGTACCTAGAAATAATAAAGGCAGTATAGAGCAAGCCAGTGGCCAACATCAAATTAAATGGAGAGAAACTTGAAGCATTTCCTCTAAACTCAGGGACAAGACATGGATGCCCACTTTCACCATCTCTTCAATATAGTACTTGAAGTTCTTGCTAGAGCAACAAGACAACTAAAGGAGATCAAGGGGATACAAATTGGAAATGAAGAAGTCAAATTATCCCTATTTGCAGTCTTTCTGTATTAAATCAGATATTCATAATCTTTATTTCTACTGACTATATCTCCCCCATTTTAAGAATTCTTTAACACTTATATGAGAGTAACTCTTCCTATGGCATTTCTCTAAAATATTTACGAGTTATTGGTCTTACTTTCTATTTATGTGCAATTATCTTAACTTTTGCTTCTCACAATGTTTAAGTTTCATATTGCAGGGGGTGGGGTCTGACTATAGAGTCCTCTGTGTAGTCTTTTCCTAAAAAATTATGTATACATCACAATGGGCCTATTGTTTCTCGTAGAGTCACTATAAGGACACTTTTCATTAATGTACTGGAAGATTCATAAAGCATATTGTTATAGAAAAGGAAAGACTAACAATTTTTAGGGTTTCTCCAAACAACCCCTTTGTTCCAATTGTTCTTGATCCATTCTTTCCTAGTTACTGGAATTGTTTCCATTCCCATTCTCAATTCAAAAGCATGATTCAATCTTTTAAATTTTCAGTGCTGTTGAATAATTTTGCTTCTTTATTTCTGTATTGTTATCATTGAGTTTGTTAACTGTTGAAGTTTAAACAATAGCAGGACAAGACACCCATAAGTTTTTATTTTTTGTTCTTTTGTTGTTTTTTTTTTTTATTTATGCAATGTTGGTTCTGCCACATAGGTTTGAGGATAATTTCCCTGAAGTTGTCCCACACCCATATTGACATTAAAAATCAAAATTTTCTATTATTTTTCAGATTATATAGAATTGAAAACTTTGTATATTAATTCTTTTGATTGAAATTCATTTTCTAAATATGTATTCAAATCTCTTGACATAACTTGGATATTTCTACTCAACTTATATTTATATTTAAATTCAAATTATAGAATTCCTCAATATTTTATTTTTAGTTATTTTAATTCCTGCTGCATATAAAAACTAATAGTATGGAACTGCTATGATTTAATAAAGGAAACATTAATTTTACCTCAGAAGTGCATAATTTTATTATTCTTACATCTTAAAATAATTGTGTTTATTAAAGATGAATGGAATTTTCTTCAAGGGTTTATATTATTTCTAAATGACAAAGATAATACTTTTTATCCTGTAATGTTTATGCCACATTTATTTCTTTATATTCTGTCTGAAACTTTTAGAAAAACTCCTGTAAAAATAAATGATAGTTGACATTCATTGTATTTGTTACCTCAGTTATATATGCCCTCATTTTAATGAATAATTTCCTCTCAGAAAGAGTGAGGAACACATTAATATTGATTCACATCTAGGTCATGCATACAATGTGTTAGAGATGACCATTTTTGAGGACTGGGAAGCTCTTTGCTCTTCAGGTTTCTATATATGTCACCTTCTGCCCTTAATAATGTTCCTCTCCCACTACCTAACAGCATGTGTCACAATCCTTTGGTTTTCTTTATGTTGATTGTATTCACATTCAATAACTCTCCAGATAAAACTATCTCATTTAAAGTAGAATGAAGAACATACATATTTGAAATCTGAATAAATGTTTAATTTATTTTACTTGTTACATAAAAATCTAAAATTGGCACACACTAATGTGGTACATGTCATGCTGCAATACATGCTCACATTGTGTAATATTTGAAGTGGTCAAATCTCTCTCTCTCTCTCAGATGCTTATAATTTCTATGTGGTGAAGACTTTCAAAATCTCCCTGTTGTGCATTTTATTAACATCTACCATGTCATTGTTATTTATAGCCACTCCATTGTGCAATAAAATAAACAAAACTTCTTACTCATAGTGGCCTGTTGATCAGCCTCTTTCTCCTTCCCCAATGCTCCCAACTGCTAGAAAGAATTGTTAATGCCCTCAACATTTATGCAATCGACTTAATATCTTCTAAATCCACATGTGTTTCTTTGTGGTATTGAGTCTGGTTTACTTCTCACCTGAATTTGATTCAGTTGATGACAGATACATTTCTCTGAAGTCTAGCCATCAGGCAGATGGATGATGCCTAAATCAACCAAAGGAACCTGAGAATTCCTGGTCATCACAATTGAAATACAGCTTTTAAGGGAAGTGGATGAGTCCACTCTGGGATAAACAAGCATGTATTACTTCAAATGAAAATTCATGAATTCTCTCTGCCATATGCAGTCACAGTAGGGATGGATACATTTCAAGAAATACACCACTGGGTGTTTTGGTTTTATGTGAATATCATAGAGTATACTTAGGCAAATCTGTAGAATATGGATAGTGCACAAAAAACAGCATATGTTATAAAATATAGTGTTTCCAGTATTTCTTGACTAAAAGGTAGTTAACATAATTAAAAAATCCCCATTCATTTTTTTTTGTCTGCTCTGCTAAATTTTATTCTTCTCCAAGATCCAGACTGGAGAGAGAATGTATAAGGGGTCACTCTTTTGAACCATCAATATAGTCAATGAATGTGCTTTCCAACTTTTTTGTTCCCTGTAATATTTGATTGTGTATCAGATATTTCTTTTGCATCTTATAAGTGAACAAAAAAAGATAGAAATTTGAAAATAATGAACAGGAACTCCGAGAGATAGCTCAGAGGGTAAGAGCATGTGTAACTGTTTCAGAAGGCCCAGGTTCTATTCCCAGCACCCACATGTGACTCACAACCATCCATAACTCTACTTCTAGGGGATGTGACACACACTGTTCTGACCTCCATAGTCACTAAACACAGGTGTGGTACAGGTATACATGTGACAAAACATTCATACTCATAAAATAAAATAAACCTAAATCAAATTTTAAATTAAAGTATAATGAATAGGTATATAGATCATTAAGGACTTAATGAAAGAGGAAAGAGACAAAAAGGAAGGAAAGGAAGGAAGGAAGGAAGGAAGGAAGGAAGGAAGGGAGGGAGGGGGGAGGGGGGAAGGAAGGAAGGGAGGGAGGGGGGGAGGGGGGAAGGAAGGAAGGAAGAAATGAAGAATGACCTCTAGTACAAGATAGTTTCCTCATTTTGAGCAAGCCTGAAGTCCAATTAGATAGCTGTTGGTTTCCACCCAGATATAAGTGCCCCTATTGCACATTTAGAGATATGTAGTTTTGCTGGTCATTATTGTGGTTTATACTTGTCACAGCAGGATAGGATTATTAATTGCTTCCCTCCCTTGGCAGCTTGCATAGCACCCTCTAATACTATGAAAGCTAGTTCTCTGGGACGAGGCTTTCAGTCAGGTTCAGTTCTAGACTCCTAAGTGTGCCATGTGGTGTCTTTGGCAATAGGAAGTAACCAAAGGCAACAGTAATAGCCTATATTGTTTTAGGAGTCTCTTGGATGCCCAGAACAACAACACAAAAGAGGTTTCTCATGACTGGTGCTGAGTTTTCTGTTAAATACTCTGGCTTTTGTGGGGAGTATTGTCACATCAGCCCAAGAAGCATAATTTTTATTTAATATATAAAATTACATATATTTTATAACTTAATTTTAAGCAAATATAAAATAATATAATATGATTCTATATTGCTTTTTTAATCCATCCTTAGTGTTAGTTGTCTCTTCTCCCTCCCTTCTGTACTGACCTGTAAGGAGTTAGATAAATTAAATTAGATTTAGAAAATATATAGGGGTTTCTGATACTGTCTCTTAATTCGGAGTATGAAGATCATTATCAGCATGTGGACTAAAAACAGGAAACAAACAGGAGACTTAATAGACTGAAAAACAAGGTTGAAGTCTAGAAAAACAGGAAATATTCAATGGACTGAAAAACAGGAAAGACCTAATGTACTTAAAGAAACAAAGTATCTGGCCTGACATTGTTTTCAGCTGCTAAGTGGGCGGAGCCCAAATTAAGCTGAAACAAGAGTTCCTCCTATTTAAGGACAGTGCATGGAGCCCAAAAGGAGGAGAGGCCCCTGATGCTAGAGAGCTCCCAGAGTCCTGCTAAAAAAAGTGCTGGCCATCATTTGTTGGCCAGATCTCCCTGAGGCAGAAAGAAGCTGGTGAGCAAAGAAAGCCTGAGCAAGACACCAAAAGGCCAAGGACTACACCCTGTGGCTCAGCTTTTGCCTAGAGGGGTTTGATCTGTCCGAACAGTGGCCTAAAGGAAACTGTGCCTGGCTTTAAGGACTCTGAAGTAGAGCAGCAAGTAGCTGATGCAAAGGGGCTGGGATCTCCCAGAGAGAAGAAACCATCAAGCCTTATTTAAAGTGAGACTGCAATAACCAACTTACCCTGACAAACCTGCATCTGAGAGATCCAGAAAAAGGACTGCTAAGTGCGTTAAAGAATTTACAACAAAGACTGTGTTCCTGACGACTGAGGACCTGCCCCAGAGACTGTATCCTTCTAAAAGGTTAGGAAAATAATTATCAATAGGTTTAGTGGATAGGTTAAAGGGGTTGTAGGAATTTATAGGATTAATAGTTAAGAAATTGTTGGTGTTTGTTATAAGTGAATTTAGTAATAAATAAATAAGTGTTAAATAATATTTAAAAAGTTTGGTTACACTGACCACTTCCAGTTGAAGATTCCCTCTTATCAGTTAAAAAAAAGTATAATTTATGGCAAAATAGTGTTTATACATAGAATAAATGTGCATTTATTAAATGTGTTTATTCCTCAGCACAGGGCTCAATATATACAAGCCATTCGTGCTCATGTCTACAAATTGGATCCTTTTTTCTCCGCCATCTTATCTTAATTAGCAGTAGCACAGTGTCTGTGGCACTTGTTTTGTTGGTAGAGATAAAAGAATCCTCTTTCTGCATAGCATCCCTGGAAGGCAGAGACTTTATCACACACATATTTTTTGTTTATTTTTCTATTGGGAGAATTAATAAGCACTACTCGATGCTTACAAAAATGTGTGGTTGGAGTAGTGGGAATCTATCTGGAAAGTAAAAGCAATGTAGATATTTAAAATAATTAAACATAAGCTGCTATGTGTTCATAACTGAAAGCATTAGCTAGGAAGCTCCAGCAATTTTTTTTTTTTACTTAAAAATGGCTGCCGAACGAGGGTGGCTGATATGTAGGGCACCCCACACCAAAGGAGTAGGGTAGGTGGGAGAAGGGAGAGAGGGTGGGCGGGTGGGCTGGGGATGGGTGGAAGGAGGGGAGTGTGATGGAGATATAGCTTGAAGTAATAAATAAACATTAAAATAATAATAAAAAAATAAACAATAATACTGATTTTTAAGATTTCACATTTTTTTTTGTATTTGGTGTAACCTTAACTATGACCTAGAAGTTAGAGAGATGAGTGATAAATATTTTCTTCTTGATTCTCACAGAAAATTATCTGTTCCCTACTTGAGACTTTGGTCACAATCTTCCTTATTGTAAAATTCTGCCTCGATTTTCTCTATTCTCCTACTATGCTTTATCCAATATGTTTTCACTATTCAGGAAACATTTACTTAGCAGCCATGAGTGTCTAGAACGGAGATGTAGAGTGTAGCCAGTACATACTTTGAGGTAGGAGGTTTTGTTTTCAGAACACTGGGTAGCTCAAGATTCCTGAATGTATAGTTGGATTGGATCCATACAGTAAAATGAACAGAAAATGGAGAATAGGAGACAGAGAGATGAATCAGAGCACTTGATGTGCAAGCATGACAGCTAGAGTTCAGATCCCTGCAACCATCTGCATAGCAAACTAGGCATGTTATCCACATCTGTACCACCTGAGCTTAACGCTTTCAAAGTTGAGAGGCTATGAGGGACTTATTGGCTACTGGCCAAGATTAAAGGCACAAGTTTCAGGTTCACTGAGAGAACATGCCTTAAAGACATAAAATATAGATTGGTAGAGGGAGATACCCTTTCTCAGGCCTTTATTAGCAAATATACTACACACACACACACACACACACACACACACACACACACACACCTCTGTTAGTTAAGGCAGATCTACAGATTAACTGGAAATCAGGGATCTAGAGATTTACACTCGAGGATCACCATGAAAACAGGCATATTGTACCTGTGTTTGGTAGACAAGGACAACACTTGTATTGAGGCACTCCAGAGGAATAGTTAAAGTTGATGACAAACAGGGAATAGCCACCAGAAGCTGCTCAATGAAGAGTGCTATACGCTCTGAGATGATGTGGGGAAAACTCTAGTGTAATTCACTTGTTCTCTCCATGTGTTCAAAGGTGGTTATTGCATGGAGTCCACTGGCGCCAGCATTTTCTATTCTTTCACTTAAAATTTAGGAATTTATAATTATGTGTACACATGTTTCCACCAACCAGTGTGCCACCTTAACTTTTCAGAATCTGCAAGGAATGGAGATTCAACAGCCTGCAATACACAATGAAGAAAAATAATGAAGGTTTTGTGGGTCCAGTTTTCTATATAGGAGGCACAGCTTCCCACATGTACAGGACACTATCGCACAGTGGATGGACGCCCAGGCTGTCGGCTCTTACAGTTCTCCTGTTTCTTTTTCTCTGAGGTCACTTTAGCTTTAAGTGTAGGGATTGTGTTATGTTTGTATCAGTTGGGATTGGGTACCCCACAGTCAATTGTTCTTCGCAGTTTGAACAGTTGTAGATTGTGGGCACAATGACAAGAGTAGTTGTCATGCCAACGTGAATGACAGAAAACTTACAATGCCCTGGCACAGAAGAAAAATACTGCTGAGAGAGGAGAGAGAGAGAAAGTTTTCTTCAGGGTTAAGCCCACTGATAGATTACTCAACTCCAGTGGTCATCTTTAATAGACACAAACAAACACACAGAGAACTAAATTATTTCAGAAAGTTATGTGTGTGTATGTGTATGAAACAACTGTATATGTGTGTATATGTAACAAAAATAATTGAAGAAGAGGTCATGAATTTGAGAGGGAGTCAGTAGACATGGGATGCATTGGTGAGGGGAGAGGGAGGGATTTCATTGATGTACATATAGTATTTATATATGGACTTCCCCAAAACAATAAAAATTATGTTAAAATCAAAATGAAATTATTAAAAAATAAAAAAATGAAAAACATTATTTTTTAAGTCTTACATAACTCCAAATATGACACTGTCTTCAGGAAAGCCTTGCTCTTCCTCCTTTCAAGAATGGTGTGTGGACAGTAGGAACATTTACAGATTGTCACTAAGATGATTGCCCCCCTTGGTTCTTTTTTAGGTCACTTACTTTTCCTGACAATCTTTTGAAGATTTTCATGTTCTAATATTTTCAAGCCAGAAACCTGAAGTGCTAAAATTTGACAGAATTCTCCTGTTTCTGGCAGATGCAAAGTGAGTGCCCATATCTACACTGAAAGGATAGATTGTGTATAATTCTCTCTACTTGCATGCATGCAAGTGATAAAGCAACTAGTTTTGCATGAGTAGAACTTGGGTTTAGTGAATTCCTCTTTGAAGGAATAGATACTGTAAGATGGTAGCTGCCAGGCTGGATATATCATCTTCGCTATCTTCCTTATTCTGAGGGAAGGCAAAATCCACAATTCCAGTATGGATGGTCCCATAGGAGTAAACTCAGAAACATGTCTTCTGAAGCTTTCTACTAGCCTCTTGAATAGACTTAGAATATCTTCCACTGCCTACCAACTGCTTCAGAAGCAGATCGTGTCTCCCTGGATATTTGAGAAGATTATAACTAGGGTCCATAGTTGATTACAGATTTATAAGAGAGATAAAGTAAAAATAACCCTGAAAACCACTGTATAGGTCCAAATCACAGACAATGTAAATTAATAAATAGTTTTATTCTCAGTGGTTAAGTTTGTGAAGAATTTGTAGCACATCAATAACTAAGACAAGATTCAATATTGCTCTGTAAATCTGCTTTTTAGTATTCCATAGTAGAATTAATAACATGTGTCCTTTTTCTAAACACTTTACAACTTCCAAGAATATCAATATTATGCAAAATATCAATAAAGAAAGTGTATATCAATAGTTTTCACTCAAAGAAATTCACACATAAAATATAAAGATAGATGGTACGATGTATATAAATCATGACATAATTTACTACTTTTACATTTACGAAGGAATCTTGTTTACCTGTCATGTTGATAATGGAGTTAAAGGATAAGCATAGATGACAGATTTATTCAGGAAATTAAACATGCTGACTTTAGAATAATTGATTTACTGAGTGGCTGGAAATTAGTATTGAGGAAAAGGTAGAGATAATGAAAGTATTCAAATTTTGATGGCAGATACCTAGAAAATGGATCTCAGAAGCTGTCTAACTAATTATGGCAAAACAAAATGAGGAGGAAAATAGAGCAGGATCGATTTCTCTTTTAGATCATAAATTTTGTTTGCCTCCTTGAATTCCTCCTTTCCTATTTGTTCCTTCTCGAGAAACACAGAGCTTCAGTCTTATTTCTCTGGATATTCAAACAGATGTTCCTTTTAGAACACAATTGCTTTTAGGTACATTGCATGTCTGTGAAAGGGGAGACTGGTCCACACTAAGGTATGATGTGTCTACACATTAAACAGAAATGACCATTGGCCTCTGATGGTTGTAGGTAAGAACAGATTCCCAAGTTAATTTTATTTTCTAATTAAAGGTGTCGACCTCTTCTGTATAGCATATAAGATGGAGAGTTTGCTAATTTAATTCCAAGTAGAGATTTTAGCACCTCCAAGATTAGGAAGTGACTTAATTTTCTTCCTTGGAAACTGCCACTTCACTCCAAGTATAAGTCAAAGTGAAGTCTTCAAGTGAATAACAATTGAGTTTCTGTGTGTTGGCTTTGTTATATTATTTTTACCAGGCAAATGTTGTGACCAGTAAACTGTGTCCAAAATCGTAAAATGAATGTGTTTTGAAGTCTAATATATATATATATATATATATATATACATACATATATATGTATATATATTATATGTGAATATTAACCATAATATCCTGCAACAAAGAAAGGAATCAGATGACAGTCTAATCCAAAGGCTTCATTGCTCTAGGTCCAAAGAAGCCAGCAAGTTAATTGGCAGGTGTAGGAACCACAGGGCCATCATCCCTTAGCAATATGAGGTGGGGTCTGGCAACCAGGGCTGAAGTTACATAGATTATTCAACCCCAGTGGTCATCTTTTTTTTTTAAAGATTTATTTTATTTATTTTATGCATATGTGTGCTCTGTCTGCATGTACACCTGCATTCCAGAAGAGGGCACCAGATCACATTGTGGATGGTTGTGAGCCACTATGTGGTTGCTGGGAATTGAACTCAGGACCTTTGGAAGAGCAGTAGGCAGTGCTCTTAACCGCTGAGCCATCTCTCCATCCCCGTCCCAGTGGTCATCTTTAATACACACACGCACACACACACACACACACACACGCACACAAACACACACGAAACTAAATGATTTGAGAAATTTATATATGTATGTGTGTGTATGTATGAAACAACTGTGTATGCATGTATATGGAGCAACAGTAAGAAGAAAAGGTCATGAACTTGAGAGGAAGTCAGTGGGCATGACAGGCATTGGTGAGGAGAAAGAGAGGGATTGTAATGATGAGATATAAAACTAAATATCAGTAAAATAGCTACTATATATGCATTTATACATATAGGGAAATATACAGTACTTTTACAGTTAACTATGACAGTGAAATATCAGTAAAATTGCCACTTTCAACTAATTTAGCAGGGTATCCAGCTTATGAATAAGATATGTAAAATACCTAAGAGGTAGATACCTTTGGTTTACATTGTCCTCTGATTCAGTTAATTCCTTTTTTTGTTGCAAAATATTATGGTTAAACTTCATTGTCAACTTGTCACTTATATAGCATACTATATAATATAAAATACATATATATGTTGTCAATTTGTCAAGTATACAGTATATTATATAATATGTATGTCAGACTATATTATATGTGTTATATTATTATATCAGGGATGATGACTAGACATGGTTTCCCATAGAGACTTGCTATTTTGATTTCTGCCATCTTCACAGTTTTCCCAATCATATTTGTAAGCTAATTTACTTTAGACAGCTAATTATTTTGTCTCATTGGCCCGGCCTAAAATTAGGAAAACATCCAGTTTTTGTAGATGTTCTTATTGAGGTAAATTCTGCATAACACAATTAGCATTTTAAAAGGTATGTGTTTTTATTTTATGTGTATGAATATATGCATTCATGCATATCCAATTTTTACACATATTACAAAGTGTATCAAGAGTGTACTCTTGGGGAGCGAAGATGGCGGCGACCTACACTGACGCATTCTGAGCGTGGGGAAAAAAGAGCCATAAAAAACACAGAGTTACTGGGCACTGTGCAAAAACCAGAGGGGCTAGACCCCCCCCCCCCGGGAACACTCACAGCTCCCAAGGGACTGTTAAAAGTCCCAGGGCAAGGCTCTCCCCATCTCTCACAGAAACGGAGGCCACTAAACCGGGGATTCGGGAACTCCCATTTGGTGAGGCGCCTGGTAAGATCGATCCCAACTTACAGCAGGCAGAATCAGGGTCCACTTAGCCATAGATCGTTGTCCTATTGGGCTCCCACACATCAGGTTGAACTTATACCCACTTAGAAAAGGTTGCGAGATAGTGGAAGCCTTAGCAAGGAACAAACAGGGGGCTCAGCGGGTGGTCC
>CAJQZJ010000408.1:573761-592523 GCA_907164525.1 Lophiomys imhausi
GCATCGAAGAACCTCCACTGTAAGATGGTTGAATTAGTGGCAAGCCTTTCTCTTGGCATGAAAAAACCCCTTGCACCAACTGCAGACAGACTGCTGTCCAAAAAGGACAAAACTTTGTAGCAGGGAAGTCGACAGCCTAACTCTGCCAAGACAGGGTAGGTAAGTCCTTCATAATCCCTGCTCTACAACAAATGTCTGTCAGAGAAACAGGACCCAAAGCCTGAAGATTGATGCTGGAATGTATGGAGAGAAAATGGGAACTGTCCAGACAGTTATTGGTATGTTCTTTCTTAGTTTTGGAAGCTGCAGGCTCTGCACTTCCTATATAAGCAAATATATTTATCCCTCTCAGGTCTCTGAGGTGGTTGAAGAATAGACAGATAGAATCTTATAGTTAAATTTTGAACTGTTTAGGAATCAAGAGGGTGTTATAGATCTATGAAGTTACTCTTAAAAGTGTGTTGCAAGATAGTATGTATGTTGAGTCACATATAGACCTTTAAATTCATGGAGTTGGGTAGATAGTAGAATGTTAAAGTCAGAGGCCAAATAGGTATAAACTGAACATTGGGAAGGTATACTGGGCCAATTTACTCTCATAAATGTGGCATATTTATATCTATTGTTTTGTATAATACTTACTGTTATAAGAGAAGAAACCAGCTGTTGGACTGAAAGGGGAAACTTCTGGAGGGAAGAGGGTGGAAGGGCGGGATAGGAAGGGGGAGTAGGGAGGGGTTTGTTACTGAGATGTAACTTGAAGAAAAAAAAATAAAGTATTAAAAAAAAAAGAGTGTACTCTTTTCCAAGACTGCATAATATTCCAATGTGTAGTACTCCCAGAGCCTATTTATACATTGGCCTGCTGAAGGTCATCAGCCTATTTCCACCTTTAAGATATTAGGATGTGTACTTTATTAATTGTGAAAAACTTCATTAGACTTTCTGTTATACAATATACTATATTTCAGGAGAAAGTGGTAGGGGTTGAAGTATCTAAGAATCACTTTTATGAGTATAAACTTAGCTCACTTGCAGTGGTATTTAGTTTTATTTTTGCTATTGCATCTTGAATCTGTATAAATCCTTGGTATACAAAGGATGTTCTGATATTTTCTAAATAAATATTACAAGCTTTATTTTGTTACCTAATATTACCAATGCAGCAGTCAAAAGCATTCTAAGATAACCATTTCAGTTTTAAGTAAGAGGGCATCAATATATTCTAAAACATTTTCTATGATTTGCTTAAAATATTCTCAGTTTTACTTTGTCTTTTATGAGCTCCTATGCTTTATAAAGTCACCTACCACCTACCAGTTTATGATTTGTTTACTTCAAAGTCTTTGGAGTTATTTCCAAGGGAGTCTGCCACACTAAGCAATGGATTGCCTCAACAGTCTTGAGAGATCTCTATGTTTCCCAGTATTGTTAGTGATTCCCCTTGTTACTAGCCTGTTTTATATCTCTCTGTCAATTATGTGTCATGTGTTCTGAATAATGTAAGAAGGGACTCACAGCAGCATGTAGAACAATGGGAGACTTACAGCACGCTGCTCTTATTTGTTATTTAAACTGAGTCCTGTGGAAAGACTGAGTTTATATTTTGCCTCTTAGTGTTATTTTTTCTGTGTAAGCTTACAGAACCAAAAGATTTTTTGAATTATAAGGTTATTATTAAGAAGGAAAATAGCCATAATATTTAAACGCACACAAAAATAACTCATCTCAAAGTTGCCTTACAATAAATATTTTCCTCCACTGGTTAAAAATCTCAGTTTGACATTTCATATGAAAATAATTAATGACCCTGTGTCTAAGGGTCTGTTTGTCAAGTTTTGTTCTCTGGTTTGAATACGAATCTGAAACTTCCAAAGAATTCAGACTGAACCTTGTTCTTTTCAGGGTATGGGGAAGATCTGAACATAGAATTTCATTCATGCCAGTGAAGCCAAACCACCACTGAAGTGAAACCCAAGCCTTGAATCCTATGATGTACAAACTCTGGTGCTTACCAAACCAAAAGGAAAACTATAGTAGTAATAACCAGAGTGCTTTTCAGTCCCATAGACACCTCTAGGAGAACAACAGATACTCTGTTTATTTGTTTAGGAGTGAAAATAGAGAAAAGGATGGGTGTGTGGGTGTGTGTGTGTGTTATAGCCGGCTGTTATAGCAGGGTTCTACTGCTAAGGCTGAGATCGACAGTTATTTATGTCTCTCAGTGGCCTTGCCAAGTTGATTCTCCACATACCCTGGTGATGAATATTTAATTAGCAGAAATGATATATTCATATGGGCATTTTCTGAAACAAGACCTTCCTACTTTTGTCTGCTTTTCACAGTAAATCCAAAGAGTACCTTGCAGAGAGGTAAGCTATCTTAGAACCAAAGATGACAGATGGCAAAGATATTGTTTCTTGTAGCATTAAACAAGTATGGCATCAATTCTTATCAGTTTCAAAGTGTTTGGAGGTGAGATGTGTAGCATGGAGCATAATGTGAACCTCTTAGCTTCTCTCTCCCATAGTCAAAGGA
Organism: Lophiomys imhausi; assembly: GCA_907164525.1. NCBI lineage: Eukaryota > Metazoa > Chordata > Mammalia > Rodentia > Muridae > Lophiomys > Lophiomys imhausi. The sequence goes on from CAJQZJ010000408.1 coordinate 576,300, forward strand.
TTGCCAGTGTGTGGAGCATGTTCACTTGAAGCTACCCAAGTCTAATGCCAGTCCTCACTTTCAATTTCAATTTCTCACTTTCTTACTTTGTTTGAAAGGGTCCCTTATTGTCAGATACCTTTAAAAAGTGGTTGATTCATAAAATTGCTTCCTGTTGATTTGGGAAGTAGGTAACCTGTTTGGGGCCCGAATAAGAATGGAAAAATGGTTAAGGAAGTTAATAGTAACATTTGATATTCAGTTCTTTTGTGTTCAGCTATTTGAATGTCCTAAGAAGTTTGTAGTCAGAAGCTGAACTTCAGGAGTTTACTGAAATCCTCTCTGGAACAGTCTGTGGGGCTGATCCATCTTACTTAGCCATTTTGAGTTGTTCTGTTTGTAGATTTTTGAGGAAACAGCTATTGAGGAAGTCTGCGAGACTGGATCATCTGGATTACTGGACCATTTTTTGAGGAAGGAGCTATTGAGGAAGTCTGTGAGACTGGATCATCTGGGCTACTTGTCTTTCTTTGGTGTCTGTTCCTTTTTCTTCAGAGGTTTCAGTTGTCTAGTTGTCCCTGGACTCCTTAGATGGATGCTTGTAACCTCCTGGAAAGATAAGAACAGAGCCCTGTCCTAATCCTAACTCTGGGGCACCATGTTTTTTTGGCAGGTAATATCTTTCCTAGAGCAAATTGGGTTTTTGACAATATAAAAAGTATTATCTTTCAATTGAGATTTTTTAAAAAATTCTTTTGGTATTTTGGAACTAAACATACCCTTAACAGTATATATTGTGAGATCTCAAAGGACAATTCACTTTGAATTTCAACATGCCCTTTGTGAGTGGCTTTTATACTTAAATCACTTCAAATCCTATGTGCCTGCCTCTGCCTTCCAAGTATTGGAATCAAAATCATGTGCCTCCCAATTGTTGTGATTAAAGGTGTGCACCAACACACTGGATCAAAGTTTTTCTGTGTTTGCAGCTTACTTTATGTCAGGCTGGCCTTGAACTCAGAAATCTGCATGTTTCCGTATCCAGAGTGGTGATTCACCTTGAAGATGACAGATGCAAAGGTATTGTTTCTTGTAGCATTAAACAAGTATGGCATCAATTCTTATTAGTTTCAAAGTGTTTGGAGGTGAGATGTGTAACATGTCTACACCCCATAACCTAACCCTAACTACCTTCACCAGAGCTCTGTCCACACACGCTTTGCCTTGTCCTTCACATGCTGTTCTGAAAAGGTCCTCCCAGCTTCTTATATGGCACTCCTAAGACTGAAGCCATCACTCCCAGGATGCAGAAGTCTTAGTATACCACAGGTTTCTACAAGCCATCTTGAGGCTACTCCAGGCAATTTATTCAAAACACTCTCTTTTTCTTTGTTTTTATCTTCCAAGTTAGTTTTCTACATGACACTTTGAATAACACTTTTATTACCAAGTCATTTTGATGACCAGATAATGGATATGTGGATAAGGCCTTCTGCCATAGGTTTCTCTTCAGAAGGTGAGTGTTCCCCAGCCTTGTCCATTTAAGGGTCACAGCTGACTGCATTGTCTGGTCCTTGATTTCTCAAAGCAAAGCCTGTCAGAAAACTGGCATTTCTGATGTGATGGCCTATCCTTACTTTGCATCTTTGCTTCTTCCCCTTTTGCCTGTCCTTTTATCTCCTTATACTTCATGATGTATAGTGGTAATTCTATTTGTCAGGTATTCTGAAAGACAGTCAGAAAATAAAAACAACCAAATAAGCATGAAAATGAGAGATTCCTATATGAAGAAGTCACAGGGGAAGAGACATGATAAAACTCAACCAGCAATGAAGCCACAAACATATTACCCAGTAGATGGAATGTCTTGTAGTACGTAGTACTTATGAGAGAAAAGGAGGTTAAAAGACATAAAAATAATTACAAATCACTAGGCTGTTGAATTGCCACCTAGTAGAGAGAAAAAAAAATCAATGCCTGGCTGAATGCAGCAACATGCTACAAAATCAAAGAGAAGAGCACACTAATTGATTAGCCCATGTCAAAGCGTTAGGATAAGTATGCAATGACAGTGTGTGTACTAAGCAGGTTGCATTTTCACACTCAAGAACACACATGCACACACACACACTTATATGTAACAACAACCAAAGGATAGGAGGACATGACTTTTGAAAGATAGCTTTGGGGAAAGAACAGGGAAGCTGGAAATGATAGATTATAAAACCTCAAAACATATTTTAATTTAAAAAACAACCAAAGGTAGTTGCCAGGTAAGAGACAAGGGGAGTCGCTTTTCTGAGGTAGTCGACAACTTCTGAACAAGTTATTGAAGCTTAATTTTGAAGTATTTTCCAGTATTTATTAAAGAAATTAGACATGTGACAAACTCAGAACATCATGAAGTAAAAGTTGTAAAGTCAACCTATATCTCAAAATATTTGAAATCTTTAGACTAAATGGAATAGAGAGTTTATCGGTACCCAGGACACTGTTACAGCAAAGCTATTAGGAAGTTCTTTGTTGATTCACAGAAACCAACCTACCAAAGGAAGGTAGGAAAGCCTTTCAGAAATGAGCCTAGGTCTCAGATGTGATTGAAGACTAGATACAGTCTCACAATTAAGTTTTAAGTTGTTTAGGAATTAAAAGGATGTTCTAGGTCTAAGAATTTTTTTTTTTTTACATTGGTAATGCCAGTTAGGATGGAAACTGAGTTAGGTATAGAACTTTAAACCCATCAATATAGATAGATAATAGAATATTATTACTAGTTGTTAAATACATATGGACTAGACTTTGGGAATGTATGTTATACCTTATACTTTTCATAATTGTTCTTATTGTTTTTCATTGTAGTTATTGTTATAAGAAAAAGAGCCTTTTATTGAACTTAAAGGGGGAACTATTGGGAGGGAATTGTGCCTTTTTTAAAAAAGGATAGCAGGGAGAGGGGGAAGAGGGCAGGAGGGTAGGACTGGGGGGCAGAAGGGAGGGGCTGTTATTGAGATGTAACTTAAAGAAATGAATAAATGTTGAAAAAAGAAAAAGAAAGAAAGAGAAAGAGAGAAAGAAAGAAAAATGAGCTGAGGAGAAGAGTTGTTAAAAGAATCCTGTGTGAGGTTCTCAGGACAGTGAGATGAGTTCTTACTCCTGGGTGAGCAAAAACACCTGCAGCATAAATGCTCGGTGTCTTAGAAAGCTGACAGAATTCAATTGTGGTTAAATATACTCTTAATTATGTATCAATATACAAAGATCAATGCCTATGTAGCCCAATATAATCTTAATATTACGTCCATATACAAGGGTCAATACCATTGTGGCCAACTATAATCTTAATTTTGTATCAATATACAAAGATCAATACCGATGTAATCCAATACAATCATATTTTTGCACATTAAACAATGGTCAATACCACTTTAGCAAAATAAACTACTAATTTTGTATCAATATGCAAAGGTATAAGGGCATATTCAATAATCTGCCCATTCTTCTTGGACCTTCCTGTGCTATGTCTATATCTCATTTTTCTCAAGCCCATGCACTCCTACATAGGAGAGGAAGAAGGATACAGAAAAGGAAAAGTAGGAATTCCCTGGGGCTAACCTCCAAAACCCATTAAACAGGACCATTTATCAGCTTGTAATCTCTTCCCCTAAATATCGGAGTTTTCAGTTATCCTTCAAATAACCAAAAAGATCTTTGAAAATATTGATACAAAATTAAAGGTAACGCTTCCTAATGGTATCATACCTAGAGATACTTAAAAATAAAATGTGAAGCTCTGGCCTCTTGATACCAACCGTCTAAAACGGTCTAGGATAGTTAAGTAAAACAAACTCCTAGCCATGCAAACATGTCACTTTGTTAGCTACTATGACAGTCTATCACAGATATTCTCTAAACTACCCAGTAATCAAGTTGCTAAGAGACAAGCAACATTTGTTTATCTAAATACAAGAGTTGGATAGGGCATCTTCAAAAACCCCAAGAGATCTGCAGAATATGGCATTCAAAGATGTTATCTTAAATCAAGATTTTCTTTTTTTTTTTTGATATCGAGACATATCAGCGCCTGACAGCACCCCCTATTCTACTCCAAGTAGAAGATAAGCATCGAAGAACCTCCACTGTAAGATGGTTGAATTAGTGGCAAGCCTATCTCTTGGCATGAAAAAACCCCTTGCACCAACTGCAGACAGACTGCTGTCCAAAAAGGACAAAATTTGGTAGCAGGGAAGTCGACAGCCTAACTCTGCCAAGACAGGGTAGATAAGTCCTTCATAATCCCTGCTCTACAACAAATGTCTGTCAGAGAAACAGGACCCAAAGGCTGAAGACTGATGCAGGAATGTATGGAGAGAAAATGGGAACTGTCCAGGCAGTCATTGGTATGTCCTTTCTTAGTTTTGGAAGCTGCAGGCCCTGCACTTCCTAAATAAGCAAATATATTTATCCCTCTCAGGTCTCTGAGGTGGTTGAAGAATAGACAGCTAGAGTCTCATAGCTAAATTTTGAGTTGTTTAGGAATCAAGAGGGTGTTATAGATCTAAGAAGATACTCTTAAAAGTGTGTTGCAAGTTAGTATGAATGTTGAGTCAGATATAGACCTTTAAACACATGGAGATGGTTAGATAGTAGAATGTTAAATTCAGGGGCCAAATATGTATAAACTGGACATTGGGAAGGTATACTGGGCCATTTAACTCTCATAAATATGGCATATTTATATCTATTGTTTTGTATAATACTTACTGTTATAAGAGAAGGAACCATCTGTTGGACTGAAAGAGGAAACTTCTGGGGGGAAGAGGGTGGAAGGGCGGGATAGGAAGGGGGAATAGGGAGGGGTTTGTTACTGAGATGTAACTTGAAGAAAAAAAAGTAAAGTATTTATAAAAAAAAAAGAAAGCTAACAGAATATTATTATGTCTTTAATGTGGGTGAAAGAAGAAGCTAAAAGAAAGTCATTGGATGAATGTTAAAACCTTGTGTGGAGCACAAGATAAATGATAGAAAATCAAGTTGTCGAACTGCTTAATAATGTCTTTATAACGCAAAAGCTTGAATGCTTCCTCTTGTTTCCCTTTTAAGACTAGAATGTTGCTCTGCATAACTCACATGCGCCTTTTGTACTGATGCCTTTATCTCCCTTTTCTGTTTGAGGGTTGTGCATTTAGTCATTTCCATTTATGACAATGTATTTTCCAGTGTCTTGTAGGATTAGTTCTCAGAGCAATCCAAATGGTGGGAGGTGATGCTGTACTTATTATGTTTGAGAGGAGGAATGATATATTTAACATGCTGAGGGTCATTATCAAGGTCATTAGACATCTGAGCAAGAAAAGAAAAAATAATTCTTCATGTGTTTACTGCCAAATCAACGATTCTTTCAAACTCTACTTGCATCTTTAAGTCTTTTTTACATCTCAGAGCCATTGGACAGTCCATTGAAGTGTAACTTACATTTAGGGAAGCTTAACATTTGCAGAAAATGAGAGGATAATGCAGAAAATCCTCCAGATACTTTTCTATATTATTAATATCTTACATTTGTGAGGAAATTTGTTCCCATCAACTAATTGAGACCCTTACATCATCAAGGAAAGTGTGCATGTTATTCATACTGCCTAGCCTTTTACCTTAAATCCCTTATCTGTCCTGGGATGCCACATGCTATTTGGTCCTCTAAGGCTCCTTTTGGCTGTGATGCTTCCTCAGACTTCAGCATAACTTACTACTATTGATTCTGGCTGGTATCACCTGGGTTGAGGCACTGTTTGTCAGATTCCTTCAATGTATAGTCATTCTTTTTCTCTCCATTCCAGGTTATGCAGGAGGAAGGGGTGGGAGTTTATATTTTCCCTTTCTGAGGACAGGGAAGCTATGGGAATCCCTCTGCATGAAACATCTGTCTCTGTTTTCATTTATTTGGGCATCATTTTATAAATATATGCATAGATTCACAGTTAATGATTTTATACTTTGAGTCATAATTTAACATTGCTTAATATTTTATTCAAATTGTCCCTCATTTGACAGTTGGTACAAGTTTTAAGACAATAAAGAACAAATTTAATTTCAAAAATCATCTTTGCTGGTAAGTAGGCAAGCAGCTGAACTTGCTCTATCAACCTTGTATTCTGCAAATGTTCTGTATTTGCTTATTATTTGCAAGGAATAGTTTTATCCTCTTAAAACAACCATGCATTTCATTTGAATTAATTCTTAGATAATTTCATATATGAATACAATATGTTCATCAACATGCACCCCCATTCTTTCTCTACTCCCTTCTTAATCTCTCCAAGCTTCATGTCCTTTATTCAGAGACAACTGAGCCCTGTCAGTTACGGTCCTTATCTGCATGGGTGTAGTGCCATCCATTGGTGCATGGACATCCTGATAGAGGACACTTCTCTGAAGAAAACTGACTCTTCCTACCCCAGCAGCCTTCAACTGCAGAGGCCCCTCAGCAATGCTGGAAATTTTTCAACATAGACAATCATATCAACTGTGAATAAAGGTCTGTTTGCATCTTTCTCTTACTATCAATATTTACATTTCTGCTTTCATATTAGTGCACTGGAACTTAGGAGTTCCAGTCTAATGTTGAGGAGAAATACTGATAGGGATAGCCGTGTCTTCCTCTAGATCTTAGACGAAAGAACCAAGTTTAATCACCCCTAAAGAAAATGGTATCTGTAGACCTTTAATGGATGGCATTTGTCCTCTAGAGACCATTGTTTTCCTTTCGTAATTTACTGAGATTTTATCAGGAGTAAGTGCTGGGTTTTGTCATTTGTTCTCCCCAAGTTAGCAAATATGATTTCTTTATCTTTTTAACCTATTGATTGATTTCCAATTTGTATACTTAGGCTAGTGCTCACTTGGCAATGATGTATTATACATAAGCAGACAGAAGTTGCCATTTTAAAAAATGTTTGGTCCTATGTTTACAATAGACATAAGTCTATAATTTTGCTCTTTGGTATTTTTTCTGTCTGGTTTTGGTCTAGTTCAGTTTTCTGATAGAGATAACATTTGATTTTTTCCATAAATATTTGATATGATTTGTTATGAAAAAAATCTAAGTCTGATCCCTACATTCTCAGAAAAGAATTAATTATCCCTTTAATTTATTTAATAAAATAATCCAATCCAAATTACTTCTCCACATTTTTATCTTGAGTCTTTCAAGGAATTTGGTTCATGTTTTTATACATTGTTAAATTTGTGGACATACAATTTTTCATAATATTCCATTTATCTTTTAATGGCTATGAGTTCAGTAGTAAATTATTTCCTTTGCTTTAGATATCAGTAAGTGGGAGCTTCACTTAATAAGTTTTATTGATATTTTTCAATGACACAGCTTTTCATTTTATTAATTTGCTCTATTGATTCTGTTTTTTTTTCATTGATTTCTGTTCCAATTTTCATTTATTTTCTTATAGTTGCTTTAATATTATTTTGCCCTCTATAGCGTTGTTTTTTAAGTTTCATCTGTAAAGAAATAATCTAGGGGTAATTCCCCACTAATACTGGATTGCAAGTAAATGCTGCACCTTACTTCACGATGGTCTGTTTCTTAAGCATTGCAAACCAAAATCCAAGGATAGAAGACATTTTTCTGACTGTCTGGACAGTTGCCATCTATGTTTTCCAGAATCTGTTCCATGTATAACTCTATTAAAATGTTCTTTCTGAGTGCAGTGGCTTCTCTAGAGTATCTTATAATCCTTGATTATAACAAATACCACATTAACATTTACTTTCCTTCAGTCACATTTAACAGCATGTGACTGTAAGTAGAGAGTTAATAAATATGTGCTCAGTGATCCGAGGCTTTGAACTAAGGATATATTTAAAAAAAAAAGGCCTTCCAACTAGAAATAGAATAGCTACTGCCTTACTATATTTTTAAAGGAAAAGAAGGTGAAGGATAGTGGGGAATGCAGATTATGAAAATAAACACAGAAAACAATGCTTCTCCTTCCAGAGTCACGGGAAGCCTGTAAAGGAATGGTAAAGACCAGATTACTTTTTCCCTGCCAAAGAGTAATAAATAGTTTAAAATGTAGCAGTGATGTAATAAGGTCTCTTCCTCTATGCAAGATCCACCCTTGGCTCCCTGGTTGTGGTTGGAATGTGGTTCTAAAATCCCTATTTGTTTTGTTTGGAATGAGAGATAAACTGCTAGGGGTGAAATATAACTATGCATAAAATCAAAGCCTTTTGGAGGGAACCAAAATGGGATTTGTAATTCAAGTTAGCTATTTACGGGGAAGGGGGGAATAGGTTATTTTATTATGATATCCACACACAAGAGTAGATAGACAATCCCATTCACTGAGTCATTGTTTCTTCCAAATAAAAACATCTTTTTATATATTATGATTTATTTGATCAGCCTTTGATGCTTCTTATTCAAGTTAACTAAAATAAACTATCCTAGCCATTATCTTCTTGTGAGTATTTGAGATAAATAAAAAATATTGTAGCTCATCGGGTTCATTTTATCAGAATGTCACATGTCATTTAATTGCTAGACTAGAACTTATGAACTTTTCCACTCACTCACAAATGTTTGGGAAGTACCTCTTCTTTGTCTGGTTCTAGGTTATGGCCCCACTTTCAGCATGATGCTAGGGACTGAGTCCAGAGGTACATAGATACCCCTATACCACACATGACACTCGTGATTGAATCCAGCACTGCACACATGCGTGGCATATGATAATGTTCCTGGTCATTTGTTTCATATGTTCGAATAGAGTCTCACTGATGTACCTATGTCTGAATTTTCAATTCTCATAACATTGAGACATGTATGTGCTGCTAAGTCAGTTCCAAGGCTGCGTGATTAACTATTGGTTGTATCATTTGGCTATAAAGCAAAGCAGCAGATGGAGAGATGGCTCAGTGGTGAAGAGCACTTAATACTATTAGCTTATTTCCCAGAATCCAAATAAGACAGCTCACAATTGCCCATTACTACAATCCCAGCAAAGCTAAAAGTCTTTTCTGGCCGCTACTGGCACCTGGCATACACATGGAGCACATAAACTCATGCAGGTACACACACATACATATAAACAAATATTTTTAAGAAGCAATCTTCATGAGTGATGCTAGTCAGTCCCTCAAAGATAAAAAGATATTTAAATATGGCATACTCAAAAGTGATCCAGTTTTCTCCTTAGTGAATATGAGGTATAAGTTTTCTTATGCTACCTGACAAATATTTGTTGTATGGACAAGCAGGTTATTAAGTAAACAGGTTTTAGTACTGCTACAGAATATAAAAATCATATACAGTATAAAATATGATGCCATCATGAAGGAAATTTGTTTTTTTTATATAAGTACTTTATTTTTTTTCTTCAAGTTACATCTCAGTCACAAACCCTTCCCTATTCCCCCTTCCTGTCCCACCCTTCCACCCTCTTCCTCCCCAACAGCTTCCCTTTTCAATCCAACAAATGGTTCTTTCTCTTATAACAGTAAATTCTATACAAAACAGCAGAATTAAATATGCCTGTTGTTGCAGAGAATTTTCATGTGATCAGCTGTGAGATTTTTGTAGAAATTTAGTACATACTGTCTGTCACAGGGGCTCCTGAGAAGCAAACACTAAAGACACCTAGAGACAATCAGATTTGGTACTAGAATAAAATTGACATCAAATGATATCAAATGTAGATTTCACTGGGTCAGGTCTACAGAATGCTCAAAAAATGACCTTGAATATGTAAAAACACTGAAGTGAGATGGGGCTCAGTGTACCCAGAAGATGGGTCAGGATGCCTGGATAAATGTAGAAGAGGCCGAATATTCACTCCAATTTTAAAGAAATGTGATTGTTAATTTGGTCTAGAATCAGAGTGTTCTGCAGGAAAATTCAATCAGGACTGCTGTGCAGTGCCTAGCACATAATAAGTACCTAATGTTATTTTTTAAATTTATCATCTGATCTTGAAAATAGTGGTGGTTTCTAGAGCAGTTAGTTAGGGCTAAACCCTATGAAGATAACCTAGTTCTTGAGAGAATAGAAAACTCATATGTGGCAAAATATATAAGAAGCTGTGTTCAAAAAATGGAAATGATGATCGGACCAAGATGAGAATCTCAAGAACATTTTTTGAGGAAACACAAATGTCCAACTTTATGTAATATACTAAAAGGGAGCAGGACCAGGGTGCTCCAGTGCAGTTACCCAGGGTTGTTTTTGAAAGACAAGAGCAGGAGAAGGTCTATGTTTATAAACTGCCGTTTATGTTTGTTATGATTGTTAAAAACAGCTGTATTCCTAACAAGCAGTGTAGGGAACCTTTGATTCATAAGACTTTTACAAATACATGAAAACATGATAGAATAATTTGTTTATATGTCCTCCTCTTTCATGACTTCTTTTCAAAAATCAATTTAAATGAAACTAGAATCTTTCTCTTGTGTAACAGAATAGATTAAGCTTTTCAACTCTCCTTCTTTTTTTTTAATACTTTATTTTTTTTCTTCAAGTTACATCTCAGTAACAAACCCCTCCCTATTCCCCCTTCCTATCCCGCCCTTCCACCATCTTCCCCCAGAAGTTTCCTCTTTCAGTCCAACAGATAGTTCCTTCTCTTATAACAGTAAGTATTATACAAAACCAATAGATATAAATATGCCACATTTATGAGAGTTAAATGGCCCAGTATACATTCCCAATGTCCAGTTTATACATATTTGGCCCCTGACTTTAACATTCTACTATCTAACCAACTCCATGAGTTTAAAGGTCTATATGTGACTCAACATTCATACTATCTTGCAACACACTTTTAAGAGTATCTTCTTAGATCTATAACACCCTCTTGATTCCTAAACAATTCAAAATTTAACTATGAGTCTCTAGCTGTCTATTCTTCAACCACCTCAGAGACCTGAGAGGGATAAATATATTTGCTTATATAGGAAGTGCAGGGCCTGCAGCTTCCAAAACTAAGAAAGAACATATCAATGACTGCCTGGACAGTTCCCATTTTCTCTCCATACATTCCTGCATCAGTCTTCAACCTTTGGGTCCTGTTTCTCTGACAGACATTTGTTGTAGAGCAGGGATTATGAAGGACTTACCTACCCTGTCTTGGCAGAGTTAGGCTGTCGACTTCCCTGCTACCAAATTTTGTACTTTTTGGACAGTAGTCTGTCTGCAGTTGGTGCAAGGGGTTTTTTCATGCCAAGAGAAAGGCTTGCCACTAATTCAACCATCTTACAGTGGAGGTTCTTCATGCTTATCTTCTACTTGGAGTAGAATAGGGGGTGCTGTCAGGCGCTGATATGTCTCGATATCAAAAAAAATCTTGATTTAAGATAACATCTTTGAATGCCATATTCTGCAGATCTCTTGGGGTTTTTGAAGATGCCCTATCCATCTCTTGTATTTAGATAAGCAAATGTTGCTTGTCTCTTAGCAACTTGATTACTGGGTAGTTTAGAGAATCTCTGTGATAGACTGTCATAGTAGCTAACAAAGTGACATGTTTGCATGGCTAGGAGTTTGTTTTAACAATCCTAGACCATTTTAGACGGTTGGTATCAGGAGGTCAGAGCTTCACATTTTATTTTTAAGTATCTCTAGGTATGATACCATTAGGAAGCGTTACCTTTAAATTTGTATCAATATACAAAGATCTATTCAATTGTGGTTAAATATACTCTTAATTATGTATCAATATACAAACATCAATGCCTATGTAGCCCAATATAATCTTAATATTACGTCCATATGCAAGGGTCAATACCATTGTGGCCAACTATAATCTTAATTTTGTATCAATATACAATGATCAATACTGATGTAATCCAATACAATCTTATTTTTGCACAATAAACAATGGTCAATACCACTTTAGCCAAATAAACTACTAATTTTGTATCAATATACAAAGGTATAAGGGCATATTCAATAATCTGCCCCTTCTTCTTGGACCTTCCTGTGCTATGTCTATATCTCATTTTTCTCAAGCCCATGCACTCCTACATAGGAGAGGAAGAAGGATACAGAAAAGGAAAAGTAGGAATTCCCTGGGGCTAACCTCCAAAACCCATTAAGACAGGACCATTTATCAGCTTGTAGTCTCTTCCCCTACATATCAGAGTTTTCAGTTATCCTTCAAATAACCTAAAAGAAGGGCAGAGAAACACCTTCCCCATCCACTGGGCATGGGACGTCGCTCTCTTAAAGTGACTCCTGCTGATTTGGGTCGTAGTAGACCTGTTTGGGGCCCGAACCCAAATGGGGAAAATGATTAAAAATGTTAGTACACTCCTTTTATGTTCAGTCCTTCTGTTCTCAGCTGTTTAGATGACCTAAGGGGTTTGTAGGCAGAAGCTGATCTTGCAGGCTTCACTGAGGTTCCTTCCGGGGCATTGTGTAGAGCTGAGCGGTCCCAGTGACATTGGATTGCTGTGGTGGTTGCAGGCCCCCGATGGAGACAGCTATTGAGGAAGTCTGCCAGGCAGAATCAACTGGGTCACTCGTCCTCCTTGGTGCCTGATTCTGCTCTCTGCTGAGGATTCCGCTGTCCAGCCATCCCCGGGCTCCCCTAATGGACGCTTCGATTCTCCTGGAACGATAAAAACAGAGCCCTGGCCCAATCCCAACCCTAGGACAATTGCCCTCTTTTTTTTTGGGGGGGAGGGGGGGCTAGGTAGTACTTCTCCTGAAGCAAATTTGGCCTTCTGACAACATACAAAGCGTTATCTTTCAATTCGGGTTAAAGAAGAAATCATTCTGTCACCTTGGAGCTAAACCAGCTCTAGTGTATATATTTTGAGATCCCAAAGGACAATCTGCCTGCATCGAGAAGGCCTTTTGTAAGTAGCCTCCAAACCTAGGTCCCTCCAAATCCCATGTGCGTGTATCTGAACTCTAATTATTGGGATCAGGGACCTGTGTTTCCCATCTGAAGGGATCAAAGATGTGTTCCACCACTCCTGGATCAAAGTCTTTCTTTATTTAGTTTGCCCTGCATCAGGCTGACCCTGAGCTCCGGGATCTGCCCGTTTCTGTCTCCAGTGTGCTGGGAGCTCGGAACAAGTGTGTACTCTTCTTGAATGGTGGGACCAAGAGTATGCATCCTCACCATCCTGCTCCGTATGACTCCAGAATACATAAGACCACCAAGTCTAGGTTCCCCCCCCCCCCGTCTCCACTGAAGTCAAAGGCATGGGCCAATACCACAATTCTCTTGTATTTTACCTTAGCTCCACATCTTCTCTACACCTGGAGGTCTGCAAAACCAGGCCGAATGGCTGTATCCTCTATTCCATTCACAGTGTTTCAGCCCTGCCCCCTGCCTTTTTTTTTTTTTTTTTAGTTAATAAATTTATTTGTTTGTTGCTTCAAGTTACATCCTTATCATATTGTCCTCTTTTCCCGCTTCCCAGCCCCACCCTCCCATGCTCTAACCCCTGACCCTTCCGTCTTGTTCCTATGGGGTGGAGTGTCCCTGCCTAACATTCTCTCACCACAGATCAGGAGTCATATGAGGGCCAAGAGCCTCTTCATTCTCCGGGGGCCTACGAGGCAGTACTGCCAGTGAATGGTGTCTCATTGCTCCTGGGGGAATACTTAAAAAAAAATGACCAACAAACACACAAACCCAAAAAAAAAAAGAATATCAACAAAAAAGGAGAGGAAAAAGAGAAGGGAAAAGGAAAAAGAAAAAAGAAAAAAAGAAGGAAAAAGAAAAAGATAAAAAAAAATTATGTCCATGTTCCTTTTGGTGTGTTGGTTGTAGTACAGATATCCTGTACGATATAGTTAAAATCCTACTATAAGTGAATAGATGCCATGTGCATCCTTCTGAGACTGGGTTAGCTCACTCAGGATGAGCTCCTCTAGATCCATCCATTTGGTTGCAAATTGCATGATTTCATTGTTTCTGATAGCTGAGTAATATTCCATTGTATAGATGTACCACAATTTTTTAATCCATTCTTCAGTTGAGGGACATCTGTGTTGTTTCCAATTTCTAGCTATTACAAACAAGGCTGCTATGAACATAGATGAGGAGACTTCCCTATGTCTCCTTGAGAGGTCCTTTGGGTGTATACCCAGAAGTGGTATGGCTGGGTCCTGAGGCAAGGTTATTCCCAGATTTCTAAGATATCGCCAGACAGACCTCCATAGTGGTTGCACAAGCCTGCACTCCCACCAGCAATGGAGTAGGGTTCCCCTTTCTCCACACCCTCGCCAGCATGCGCTATCATTTGTGCTCTTTATCTTAGCCATTCTAACAAGTGTTAGGTGGAATCTCAGGGTCGTCTTGAGTTGCATTTCTCTGATGATTAAGGATGTTGAACATTTCTTCAGGTGTCTCTCAGCCCTTAGGGATTCCTCCTTTGTGAATTCTCTACTTAGCTCCATCTCCCATTTTCTGATTGGATTATTTGTTTTCTTGGCATTTAGTTTCTTGAGTTCTTTGTAGATTTTAGATAATAGCCCTCTATCAGATGTGGGGTTGGTGAAGATTTTCTCCCAGTCTGTTGGTTGCCGTTTTGTTCGAATGACAGTATCCTTTGCTTTACAGAAACTTTTCAGTTTCATGAGGTCCCACTTATTGATTGTTGATCTCAGGTCCTGAGCTGTTGGTTTTCTGTTCAGGAAGTTGTCACCTGTGCCAATGAGTTTGAGGGTTTCTCCTACCTTTTTCTTCTAGTATCTTTAGTGTGGCTGGCCTTATGTTAAGGTCTTTGATCCACTTGGAATTAAGTTTTGTACAAGGTGATAGGTATGGGTCTAATTTCATTCTTTTGCAAGTGGACACCCAGTTGGACCAGCACCATTTGTTGAAGATGCTGTCCTTCTTCAATTATGCGTTTTTGGCTTCTTTGTCAAAGATTAGTTGGCCATAGGTGTGTGGATCCATGTTTGGGTCTTCAATTCGATTCCTTTGAACCACTGGTCTGTTTCTATACCAGTACCATGCTGTTTTTATTACTGTTGCTCTGTAGTACAGCTTGAAATCTGGGATGGTGATACCTCCAGATGTTTTTTCATTGTACAGGATTGACTTAGCTATTCTGGGCTTTTTGTTGTTCCATATGAAGTTGAGACTAGCTTTTTCCAGGTCTATAAAGAATTGTGTTGGTATTTTGATAGGAATTGCATTAAATCTATATATTGCTTTTGGTAGGATAGCCATTTTTATTATGTTGATCTTACCTATCCATGAGCATGGGAGATCTTTCCATCTTCTAAAGGCCTCTTCCATTTCTTTCTTCAGGGGCTTGAAGTTTTTGTTATATTGGTCCTTTACATGCTTGGTTAGAGTTACCCCCATGTATTTTATGTTGTCTGTGGCAATTGTGAAGGGGGTTGTTTCCTTTATTTCTTTCTCGGTATATTTGTTTGTTGTATAAAGAAGGGCTTCTGATTTTTTTGAGTTAATTTTGTATCCAGCCACCTTGCTGAAGTTGTTTATCAGCTGTAAGAGTTCTTTGGTGGAGTTTTTGGAGTCGCTTATGTATACTAACATATCATCTGCGAGTAGGGATAATTTGACTTCTTCATTTCCAATTTTTATCCCTTTGATCTCCTTTAGTTGTCTTATTGCTCTAGCAAGGACTTCAAGTACTATATTGAAGAGATATGGTGAAAGTGGATATCCTTGTCTTGTCCCTGAGTTTAGAGGAAATGCTTCAAGCTTCTCTCCATTTAATTTGATGTTGGCTACTGGCTTGCTGTATATTGCCTTTATTATTTCTAGGTATGGTCCTTGTATGCCCGTTCTCTCCAGAACTTTGAGCATGATGGGGTGTTGGATTTTGTCAAATGCTTTTTCTGCATCTAACGAGATTATCATGTGTTTTTTTTATTTTCATCTTGTTTATGTGGTGAATTACATTGATAGACTTTCGTATATTGAACCATCCCTGCATTCCAGGGATGAAGCCTACTTGATCATGGTGTATGATACTTTTGATGTGTTCTTGAATTCGGTTTGCTAGTATTTTATTAAGTATTTTTGCATCTATGTTCATGAGGGAGATTGGTCTGAAGTTCTCTTTCTTTGTTGTGTCTTTGTGTGGTTTGGGAATCAGAATGACAGTGGCCTCATAGAATGAGTTTGGCAGTGATCTTTCTGTTTCTATGTGGTGGAAGAGTTTGAAAAGTAATGGTGTTAGTTCCTCTTTGAAGGTCCGGTAGAATTCCTTGCTAAAGCCATCTGGCCCTGGGCTTTTTTT
>CAJQZJ010000408.1:592923-643611 GCA_907164525.1 Lophiomys imhausi
TTCTGTAGATATCTGTTAGGTCCATTTGTTTCATGATCTCTGTTAGACTCAATATTTCTCTGTTTGTCTTCTGACTTGATGAACTGTCCTTTGTTGTGAGTGGGGTGTTGAAGTCTCCCACTACTAATGTGTTGTGATCGACGTGCGCTTTAAGTTTTAGAAGTGTTTCTTTTATGAAAGTAGGTGCCTTTGTATTTGGGGCATAGATGTTAAGTATTGAAATTTCCTCTTGATGAATATTCCCTTTAATGAGTATATAGTGCCCTTCTTTGTCTTTCTTCATTAACTTCAGTTGGAAGTCTGTTTTGTTTGATATTAGGATGGCTACTCCAGCTTGCTTCCTGGGTCCATTTGCTTGGAAAACCTTTTCCCAGCCCTTTACTCTGAGGCAGTTTCTATCTTTGGTAGTTAGATGTGTCTCTTGTATACAGCATAAGGAAGGGTCTTGCTTGCGGATCCACTCTGTAAACCTATGTCTTTTTATTGGGGAGTTGAGTCCATTGATGTTGGTGGATATTAGTGACCTGGGGTTGTTATTTCCCATTAGTTTGGTATAGGTGGTGGTCCTGTGCCTCTTTTGGTTTAGTTGCTGAGGGGTTTTCTATTCCCTTTGTTTTCTTGGGTGGAGTTTTCTTCTCTGGGTTGGGAATTTTCCTTCTAGGATTTTCTGTATGGCTGGATTTGTGTGTAGATATTGTTTAAATTTGATTTTGTCATGGAATACCTTGTTTTCTCCATCTATGTTGATAGAGAGTTTTGCTGGGTAAAGTAGTCTGGCTGGGCACCTATGATCTCTCAGGACTTGTAGTATATCTGACCAGGCCCTTCTAGCTTTTAACGTTTCTGGGGAGAAGTCAGGTGTAATTCTGATGGGTCTGCCATTGTATGTGACTTGACCTTTTTCTCTTACAGCTTTTAATATTCTTTCTTTGTTCTGTACATTTGGAGTTTCAATTATTATGTGGCGAGAGGAGTTTCTTTTCTGGTCTAATCTGTTTGGTGTTCTGTAAGCTTCTTGGATTTTTATTGGCATCTCTTTTTTCAGGTTTGGGAAGTTTTCCTCTATGATTTTGTTGAAGATATTTCCTGGACCTTGGAGTCGGGAGTCCTCTCTTTCCTCTATACCTATAATTCTTAGGTTCCGTCTTTTCATTGAGTCCTTGATTTCTTGGATGTTGTGGGTGAGAGATTTTTTTAGCCTTCTCATTTTCTTTGGATGTTGTACTGATTTCTTCCACTGAATCTTCCATGCCTGAGATCCTGTCTTCCATCTCTTGCATCCTATTGTTGATACTCACATCCGTAGTTCCTGTTCTCTTCCCTTGGTTCTCCATTTCCTCTTTTAACTCTGACTGTGTTTTCTTTATTGTTTCTATTTCTATTTTCATGTCTTGTATGGTTTTGTTCGTTTTGTACATTTCCGTCTCCAGCTTGCTTGTTTTTGTATGAAAATCTTTCATGGCTTTTTCCTTTTCCTGTTCAAGCTCTGTCACTTTGGCTTGGAGCTCTTTAATGGTGTTGTTCCTTATTTTGATTTGTAGAATTGTGGCTTCTTTGAATTCCTTCATAGATTTAAGTTCTTCTTGCAGGGACTCTGTCACTTTCCATATTGCAGAATTGTCAATGTTTTCATGTGTTTCTGTTGGTGTGTGGTCATCCGAATTGGATGAGCTAGGATGATTCTGCTTTGTTGGAGTCATAATTCCTTGATTTCTATTTTTTTTTTTTACCTTTCGCCATTGGATGTGTTTAGCTGTCTGTTTTCTGTGCTTGGAACCACAGTGGATGATTTGGTGCAGGGGACGAGTTACTTGGCTATCTGTCGTTGCTTACAGGGGGATTTCAAGGTCACTGTGGTTTTAATCGCCTGAGGCACTGTGAGCTGGTGCAGCCTATTCCCAGGTTGTGAGTAATGGACCAGGATTGTTTCACTGCTCCCAATTCATACTTCCCTATGTTGCACTCTGAGTTATCAGCCTGTAATGGTTCTGATGGTATGGGCCTGTTTGCTCAGGCACAGATTCTGTGGGCTTTGTTTGTAGTCACGGAGGCTGACAGGGTCTGGCTCCACACCTAATATGTCTGGATTTTCCAGGATACAGCTATGGTCCCGATTTCTGGTTTCTCTCTAGGCTTCTCGCCACAGGGCTGGACTCTGTGCCTGATTCCCTTCCTGTCTGCGTCACCACAGGTCCCGTGGGTACCCCAAGCCCCGGATCCTCTGGCTGCCTGAGTGGATCTCTTGTCCCAGCAGCTCAGCTGTGGGTGCATGGATCCCTGGCCCCGCCCACACCTGTCTCTCTCCCCAGGTGACCCGCCGTGGGTTTGCGGGGATTTAGCCCTGCTAGCCGTGCTCCCTTCCCAGCTGCACTCCCGTCAGTGTGCGGGATTCGGCCCCTCCCGCCTGCCTTTGTGTTCCCAGCTTCCCGTGCTCTCTCAGAACCTCCTGCCCTCTGCTTCACAAGTGGCTGAGCCCGCTGTTTGTTCCTTGCTAAGCCTTCCACTATCTTGCAAAGTTTTTTAAGTGGGTATAAGTTCAACCTGATGTGTGGGGAGCCCAATAGGCCAGTGATCTATATCCAAGTGGACCCTGATTCTTCCTGCTGTAAGTTGGGATCGATCTTACCAGGCGCCTCTCCAAATGGGAGTTCCCGAATCCCAGGTTTAGTGGCTTCCGTGTCTGTGAGAGATGGGGAGAGCCTTGCCCTGGGACTTTTAACAGTCCCTTGGGAGCTGTGAGTGTTCCCGGGGGGGGGGGGGCGTCTAGCCCCTCCGGTTTTTGCACAGTGCCCAATAACTCTGTGTTTTTTATGGCTCTTTTTTCCCCACATTCAAAATGTGTCAGTGTAGGTTGCCACCATCTTGGCCCGCTCAACTCTCATTCTTGATAGGCAGAAATATAAAACTTTCAACCAAATATTACCACCTGCACCCTCCTTTCATCCTATCAGTTTCCCAGAAGTCTACAGCAAGCGTACAGTTAAACTAGAATTATATTCTTAAAAACATCCAGGCTTAAAAAACTGCCCTGTGAAAATTGTCCAAAGAATTTCAGTGTTTAAACTAACACACAGATTTATCAAACCTTCCACATCCCAATAAAATGTACCTTCTATGACCCTTCCATGTCATAAAAGTGAATAACTCCAAGGCCTAGGAACCCTCCTCTGAAATACAGTCAACAAAAAACGATGAACGGACACAGAGAGGGTGGTGATATAATTCAGTAGATAAAGTGTTTGCCTTTTGAATTCCTAGAATCCACATTAATAATAAATTTGGGCATGGTAGCACATGCTTATAATGGCAGGATGGGAAAATTGGGGTGTCAATGTCCAACAAGTTTAAATTATCTAGACAACTTCAGATCACTGAGCTGTCTCAAAACACAAGCAGCTACCTGAGGAATAATGACCAAGATTGACTTTTTGATTTACAATTTTGGCTTACATTCCCCCCCCCTCTTCCACTCTCTCACAGCAGAATGCATGAAAACTAACTTCACTAGCATCATTTAGCAAAGAAGCATGTCATTAAAGACTTCCCAGCTAGCATGTTTAAAGCCTTTTCATTTTCAATGTAGTTTAACTCAGTTTACGTTGAAATCATTGTCCCCTAAAGCAACAGTCCTAATGAATTTGTCTTGCTGTTTTCATATGTGTCTTGTTGGTAAATCTTTTGCATGCTCCATCTGCATAATTATTTTTCTCCCCTTGATTTGAACATCACCAATACACAGAGGGCAGTCTACAAAACCTGCTGAGAAACTGCAAGAATACAATGTTTTCCTGAACACTGCTGCTATATGACAACAACCTAAGAGCGGTATTGGCATCCAATCTAGCCTTCTTTCTCTCATTAGAATTTGGTTTTGCAGTGATCATTGCTGCCTCTTTTGGCTCTTACTTGACAGCAGCTGCAAACACAGCAGTTCTTGCCTTGCAAAATGGTCCGGCCTCCTGTAGAGGAGATTTTTACTCTCCGGTCCTAGTACCTTCAGAAGATCAAACAAAATGACTTTCACATCCATTTTTTTTTTTTTTTTGGTAAATCATGCTCATTTAAGTTTCAATTTCTTCTTCATGTTACAATTCCTTTAACAAGATACATGGTGGTATATTGTAATAGGGAATGGAATTGGGATCAGAGGACCATCTTTAGTGGAACACACAGAATCTACGGTCTTATGCTGTTTGAATTTTCCTGAAACTCATGGATATCCAGGCACAGAATGTTGGAAAGTAAATAGCTTGGCTCTGGTATGAACATAGTTTTGATGCGATGAATTAGATGCTTCAGAACATCTTGATTTACCATGTGTTCTCAGAGACCTCTACTAAGCATTGTATTTTATAGAACCCAAAGATACAGAGGAAATACTCTTAATTCCTTACTCAAAGAACTCACAAGATGAGAAGGAAACAGTACAACATCAGAGAATAATCAGATCCAGGTAGGAAGCAGAGGACTTGCCATGGCCATTCATAAAATGAGGGTCCTGGACTTTATAGTTATAGAGTGGTATAGAGTTCTCTATGAGAATTTTAGTGACAAATTCCTTCAGATGTAATAACAATTATCTATAATAATCAGCTCAAGAAAGAAAGAAGGGGTTTATTTCAGCTGCCAGATAGTAAGATGGAATAGACCTGTTCTCTACACATAAGGGTAACAGCTTATTTGCTCACGCTGGCTTTGCTCCCATAAAAGAGAAGGTCAGAGCACTTCTGCCATCTGGCCTCTACTAAAAGCTTTCAGAAGTGACCTGTCAAAAGGTGGAGTTGCTAAGTGGAAAGGATCGGTTCTTCAGAATGCACAAATGCACTGAAATACAATCCAATGTATTGTGGTACTAAATGATAAAGAAACCTGAAATTGTAAATAACAGATATGTACTATCAGAGTGTCTTTTGAAATCATCCGATGCAACGTCTAAAGCTAATTGTAAAGAGGTAGAAATCACTCTTAGGGCAACATTAATAACAGACTCAAAGAATACTGAGAAGATCTGACCTAGATCTAGGGTTAGGTTCCATGGCAGAGGAGGCAAAATTCTTCCATATGTTGTATGTTTCCTTTAAAGTGAAGGGGCTCCATTAGTATTAAAAAAAAAAAAAAAACTGAGGCCCTGTTGTCTTCTATCTTGTCTCCTATCTGGGAATACGGACTGTGCATCTGATTGGTGCATGGGGGTTGGGATATAATGTGTAGAACTAAAGCACCCTGTCTCTGAAGCACACCTTCCTGTGCAGGACTTTGGATTTTGATAGTAGCCTGTGTAGTGAACTAATTTGAGAGGCCTGTCATTCTAGGAATGGATGCCTGTGGCCCAAGGCTGTCTGAATTAGAAGTGAAAGTTCACATCCTATGTTCAGCATTAGGAGATCCTCTTTATCAATATCAGTCCTATTTGTTGTAATATTTTGGCTTCTTTCTAGGACTTTGTAGTGAATATTTAATACACCCTTCAGGAGGAAAAAAATAAACCTATACACAAACAAAAATCCCGCATCTGTAGTATATTCAGTTCTATGCTGCAAACAACTCAGAGGAGGTTAATTTCAGCAACAAAAATGGATGAGAATTAAGGATATGGGTACAAATAAAGCTGCTATGAACATAGTTGAGTAGATGTCCTTGTGGTTTGGTGAAACTGCAGTTTAATTATCAATTGCACTTATTAATAAGTGTAAACTGTTAAGATTAGACTGACCTAGCAGATAGCAGGCCGGTGGGAAGCCGACAGGCCTGACCCACATAAACTGGTGGCCTGGCTTGTCTTGGGAAAAACTCCATGGACCAAGGGTGGCCTTCACCACCTGCAACCCAAACTAGGTTAGCTAATATCTTCATTAATAACTATAAGATGTTATATTAGGCCAGCCGAGCAGACTAAGGCCTGGAAGAAGATTGGCAAGCCTGACTTTCCTTAGAACCCTTCAGGCCTGGTGGGGTGATTTGGCGGGACCTGGTGTGGTGACTTGACTGTTAAATACTTATTAATAACTATAAATTGTTATATTAGACCAGCAGAATTGCCAGTAGCCTGGAGGGACAGATGCTGGGGCTTGGTGGAAGGCCAATGGGTATGGATTGCTTTGACTGGTGGCCTTTAATCCCCAACAATTAAATATACCAAGACCTTTTAATGTTTCAATGTTTAGCCCTTAGCTGGGCAGACTCTCAATTAGCTAATCTAAATTAACCCAAACTGCCATGTGGCCTGTTATTACCTTCCAGAGCTCTCAAACACATCTGTCTGCTTCTGTGTCCTCTGGCAGAAAAAGAGATTCCTCTGTGTAAAATGCAGGGTTCCTGTTTCCATCTCAGGAAGTCCCACCTTCCTATACTCTTTTTGGCCAGCTAATTGGCCATCAGAGACTTTTATTAACTAAGCAAGAGAATGTGCCAGAAGGGGAGATAACTAGATCTAAGTATTAAAATCAGCCCTTCAGAACCAGTGTATTAGACCTTTCTCCAACAGTTTGGTAAAGAATCTTTTGGATATATGCCCAGGAGTGGTATGCCTGGGTCTTGAGGTAGAACAATTCCCATTTTTCTGAGATATTGCCAGATTGATTTCTAAAGTGGTTGTTCAAGTTTGTACTCCCACATCATTGGAAGAGTGTTCCCCTTTCTCCCACATCCTTGGCAGCATGTGCTGTCACTTGAGTTTTTGACCATAGCGATTCTGACAGGTGTGAGATGGAATCTCAGAGTACATTTTAGTGACATTTCCTTGATGCCGAAAAATGTTGAGCATTTCTTCATGTGTCTGGTGGCTATTTGAGATTTCTCTTTTGTGAATTCTTGATTAGCTCTGTACCCCATGTTTTGATTGGATTATTTGTTTTCTTGGTATTTAATGTCTTGAGTTCTTTTTATATTTTGGATATTAGCCCTCTGTTGGATATGGGGTTGGTGAAGATCTTTTCCCAATCTATAGGCTGCCATTTTGTTTTATTGACACTGTCCTCTGCCTTACAGAAGCTTTTCAATTTCATAAGGTCCCATTTATTGATTGTTTGTCATAGAACCTGAGCTATTAGTGTTCTGTTCAGGAAGTTGTCTCCTGTGCCCATGAGTTCAAGGCTTTTCCCCACTTTCTCTTCTATTAGATTTAGTATATCTGGTTTTATGCTGAGGTCTTTGATCCACTTGGACTTAAGTTTTGTGCAGGGTGATAAATATGGGTCTATTTGCAATCTTCTACATGTTGACATCAAGAACCATTTGTTGAAAATGCTTTCCTTTTTCCACTATATGGTTTTGGCTTATTTGTCAAAAATCAAGTGACTGTAGGTAAGTATCTTTATCTCTGGGTTTTTGATTTGATTCCATTAGTCACCCTGTCTGTTTCTATGCCAATACCATGCAGTTTCTATTACTATTGCTCTATGTAACTTGAAGTATATCTTGAAGTCAGGGATGGTGATACCTCCAGAAGTTTGTTTATTGTGCAGAATTATTTAGCTATTTTGGGCTTTTCATTTTTCCATATAAAGTTCAGAATTGTTCTTTCAAGGTCTGAAAAGAGTTTTGTTGGTATTTTGATAGGAATTACATTTAATCTATATATTACTTTTTGTAAGATGGTCATTTTTATTATACTAATCTTACCTATCCATGAGCATGGGAGATGTTTCCATCTTCTGATAGCTTTTCAATTTTTTTTCCTTCAGAGTCTTGAAGTTACTATTATGCAAGTCTTTTACTTGATTAGTTCAAGTTACACCAAGGTATTGTATGCTTTTTGAGGCTATATGAAGTGTGTTGTTTCCCTAATTTATTTCTCAGCCCATTTATCTTTTGTATAAAGAAGGACTATTGATTTTTTTGTTGTTGTTTAGTCAATTTTGTATTCAGTCACTTTGCTGAAGGTGTTTGTAAGCTGTAGGAGTTTTCTAATAGGGTTTTGGGGTCACTTATATACACTATAATATCATCTGTAAACAGTGATACTTTGACTTCTTTTCCAGTTTGTACCTTTTGATCTCCTTTAGCTGTCCTTTTGCTCTAGCAAGAACTTCAAGAACTATATGGAAGAGATATGGATAGAGTGGGGAGTCTTGTCTTCTCCATGATTTTACTGTGATTGCTATGAGTTTCTCTCAATTTAATTTGATGTTGGGTATGGGCTTGCCAAAAATTGCCTTTATTATGTTTATGTATTGGCCTTGTATCCCCGATCTCTCCAAGACTTTTACCATTAAGTGTTGCATTTTTTCAAAGGCTTTTCAGCATCTAATGAGATGATCATATGATTTTTTTCCTTTCAGTTTTATTATATGGTGGATTGCATTGATGGATTTTCGTGTGTTAAACCATGCATATATCCTTGGGATGAAACTTACTTGGTCATGGTGTTTTTGATATGTTCTTGGATTCATTTTTCAAGTATTTTATTGAGCATTTTTCCATCAATGTTCATAAGTATAATTGCTCTGAAATTCTCTTTCTGTGTTGGGTTTTTGTGTGGTTTAGATATCAGGATGACTATGGCCATGTAGAATGAGTTTGGCAATGTGCCTTCTGTTTCTATGTTGTGGAATAGTATTGGTGTTAGCTCTCTGAAAAACTGTTAGAATTCTACACTGATATTATCTGGCCCTGAGTATTTTAATGACTTATCTATTTCCTTGGGGGTAATAGGACTATTTAAGTTATTTATCTGATTTTCATTTAACTGTGCTAATTGGAATCTCTCAAGAAACTCACACTTTCACTCACATTTTCCAATTTTGTGGGGTACAGATTATTGAAGTAAGACTTAATGATTCTTGGACTTTCCTCAGTGTCTGTTTTTCTTTTCTGATTTTGTTAATTTGGGTATTTTCTCTCTGCCTTTTAGTTAGTTTGGCTAAGAGTTTATCTATCTTGTTGATCTGTTCAAAGAACCAGCTCTTGGTTTCCTTGATTCTTTGTATTATTCTCTTTCTTTCTAATTTTTTTTTTATTTCAGCCATGAGTTTGATTATTTCCTACCATCCACTCCTCCTAGATGTTTTTGTTTCTTTTTATTCTAGAGCTTTCAGGTGAGCTGTTAGGTTAATGTGAAATCTCTCCAATTCCTTTATGAAGGTACTTAGTGCTATGAACTTTCCTCTTAGCACTGTTTTCATTGTGTCACATAAGTTTGGGTGTGTTGTGCCTTCGTTTTCATTGAATCTTAGGAAGTCTTTAATTTCTTTCCTGATCCATTGATCATGGAGTAGTAAGTTGTTCAGTTTCCATGAGTGTGCAGGCTTTCTGTTGTTTCTGTTGTTGTTGAAGTCCAGTTTTTATCCATGGCGGTCTGATAAAATTCAAAGGGTTATTTCAATTCTCTTGTATTGGTTGAGGCTTGCTTTGTGAGTGACTATATATTTGATTTTTGAGAAGGTCCTGTGAGGTGCTGAGAAGAAAGTGTATACTTTTTTGGCTTGGGTGGAAAGTTCTGTACATATCTATTCAATCTAGAATATGTAAGATGCCACCCAGCAGTGTAATGTAACAGGTGTTGAGACATACAGCCAAACTTTAGGTGGAGTTCTGGGAGTCCTGTATTGGAGAGGGGGTAAGAATAGAGAGTTCTGAAGGGGACAAGAACTCCACATGAAGACCAACAAAACCAACAGACAGATATAGGCCCATAGAGGTTTACAGAGATTGAAACACCAACACAGACACACAGACACACACAGACACACACACACACAAGAATATATAGACTGGACCTAGGTCCCTACATATATATCAATGATAGGCAGCTGGGTCTTCAGGCAAATCCATTAGGACATGGAGCTGAGTGACTGAGGGTGCTGAGTGAGGAAACTGAGTGTCAGTCTCTGACATGGACTTTGTTGCCTGTTATGGGGACACCTTAGCCTATCTGGGCTGCCTTGTCAGGCCCCAATACAAGAGGAAGCTCTTAGCCCTCATGCAACTTGATGAACTGAGATGGATGGATAGGTGGGGGGCTTCACTCATCCAAAGAGGAGAAAGGGGAGATGGAGAAGAGGATGAGAGGGTGGGACAGGGTAAAGAGGAGGGAGGAGGTTGTGATTGTGATCAGGATGTAACTTGAATAAAAAATAAATAAATAAAAACAGAATAAAAAGAAGATGGGCACAGAAGTACAAGGTAGGTGAGGTTCATGCCTATTAGTTCCTACTTAACTCCTTCACTTCATGTCACATGGATACAGAACCTAGTCAGAGAAGAAGAAAGGCTATTTATCATGCTCCCTTTCAGTCCACCACACAGACTTGCTTATTTCCAGTAGAATACTTTCACATTGTATCATAGCATCATTTGGGAGCTAAATCCCCACTATTCTTTACATAAAAAAACTTATAAATGATGTGTGTGGTATTTGCATTGTATATGATATTTATAAAATGGATGATTATACATAAACATATATACAGCATTACACACATTTGTTGTTATTGTACATGTATTAGGAGCATCAAAACTTAATAAACTTGATTCTATAGATATTTTATCTTCATTAAGTTAATTTTTAAAAGGTTAAGCTAGTCATTCAAAATAAACAAAATCAAAATATTAGCTGTAGTCTGACACAGAAAGCCAGCAAGATGGTAGATGTGATATATCTCCCAGCATATAGTTCTCCAGCTCTGCATCTCTGCACACCTTTTCTGTATGACTTTGCCTTCATTAGTGAATAGTACCTATCTGTGAAAATGTGAGATACAGAATAGAGGGAAATGGAGAAAGGCACACGATTCAAATGTATAAACTAAAACAAAAATTTGACTTGTCTGGATGTACTGATTGTCTTTGATACACATGAAATTTCTTTCATTCTTTCTATGGCATGTATTAATGGGGAAAATTACATAATACCTGTCCTTGGCAGCAAATAGCAAGCAAATGAAAGCTGTATTTGGTTTATAATTAAGGTATTGCTCTGACACTGAAAGCTCTCAGAAGACTGAATCTCAATTAACATCCTGAACTTCTGCCATTTTAATTGACCATCTAACCTTTCTATTTTAAACAGAAGTTTATTTTTTCCTAGAGCCATGCCTTCTGTTCATTACTTTCCCTGTGCAGTATTGTGAATTTCATTGTTATCATAAAAATATTTACATCACTGGGTTGTCGTTCCCTGCCTTCTATGCACACATATGTACCTATTGCACATATGCACAAAGGTTTAAAGTTTTAAATGTATACATGTGTGTAGCTATATACTCATATACATATACTGGATGTTACCACATTACAACTTTAAATTCTGATGTACTGTTACATAACTGGGAATATTTATATCTATTTCTATCCATTAATCTAATGATTAAATGTATTTTAAATCACACAAAAGTAGGATTGAGTATAGCTCAGTTGTAGAACATTTGCCTATCATGCGTGAAGTCTAGGTTCAATCCATGCTCTGCAAGAAGAGATAAATAGTAAACTCCAGCCATAACCCAGTGAGCTCACACATTTATTCACACACAGGTACACATAAATGAAGAAAGTGGTATTTTTAGCCAACTGGCAAAAGCACTTACACTCAGACGACAGCAATCTCTCTCCAAACTGTCGCTGCAGGGCTCTAAGTGTTCCTATCAACAGGGCAGCCTTGGCTGGAAACATCTGAAACTGTTTTTTTTGAGAGCTGCCTTTGGTAGTAACTCTTCTCTATACTAACCAGTGACAACTCTTGGCAAAAGTTGGCCCTTGGAGAGTTGACTGAATATCTCAAAATTGCCACAAGCACTTGGAATCAAGAGTGCAGAGCCTGGCTGCTGGAAATATTGTGGGTACAGCGTGGAATAAATGACTCCATGTGACTCTTCTATAGTGAGCCTTTATCACCCTGCTCTTTGAGGCTCTTGACCTGTGTCTAAAGTCAGCTCTGAAGAAGACATTCATAGCATACTTTAAGCAAATGCTTATAAAATCTCTTTTCTAATTGTCTCCTTTGGCAATGCAAAATAACATAATTAGGAACAGCACATTCACTTTGTACCAACAATGACATGTAACAATTCTTGATAAATGGTAGTGGCTTAGAGGTACAACACATACAACTTGTTCATGTACATACATGCATGCATGAAAATTTGAAACATATGCATATAATATATTAATATACATGCATATTCACATATCCACACATATGCTTCTGAGGTTGCAGATTTAATAGTTTATTTAATTTACCTTATCTGTAAGGTGTGCATTTATCTCCTACATAAGGAGGTTTTTGTGAGATTTAGATGGTAAAGCATAGAATATATCCTTTAAAGATTTGAGGAAACTAGTCACCTTTAATATACATTTATTAGCTTTTCTTCCACTATTTGTTCCTTCCTTTGACAATTAAAATTTGGAGAAATATTCTTATCTTTTTAATGGTTTCGTTAATGTGACAAATGATAGATAAGTGCCACATAATCCAAACCAGGATAATATGACCTTACCACCAAATGCACCTGCCCTAAAACAGAAAGGACAAGAATTGTGGGGTACCGGAGTCAACCTCAATACCAGGAAATTCTTACCTGTGTCTTCTATGTTATGAGGAAATGCCTGAATCTGAAGAAAAATGCTTGTGGAACCCATTCAGACTTACACTTTGGTAAGCACTGATAAAATAGAGAAGGCAAGGACGCATGTGACCCTAAAGACACAAGGCAAGCAAAGAGCGTTGACAGCCCCATTCTGCGCGGGCTTTTCAAACAGTATTTCATTTCTTGCTCCCAGAGAGCCCAGCTTCAAACAGAAGATGCCAGAAACTGATTGTGTTGACTTTGGACTATGGGTGCGATGCTCAGAGGTTACAGTCCCCTCTAGCCTCTTGCTTCTGTGCACTCCCCCACCCCCGCCACCATTCAGAGGCACCTCATGATTACTTGATTCTGCTTAGTACCAGCACTATGGGAACACAAAGGCAGAAATGGGGCATTTGGATGAACCTGCCAGCCTCAAGTGCATTTTCTCACACCGTGTCTGTAATAGCTATGAGAAAAACAAAAATAAAGTCTTCAACCAAACTCTTTAACAGCCCACAGAGGAAACCTGTTTTCTGAGGAGTGAACTGTTTCACTGTACACTTGGTTTTGTTTCTCTTTTCAGATGGGAGATGTCCTATGGTGAGTGCCTTGTGGAAAATGGCCCAGAACCAGAACATTAGGTGGAAGTACTCCTTGGCGAAAGCAGTGATTTTACACTATAGCCTTCTTTACCACCCAATAGCCACATCCAACTCCTGTAGAGGATGCTCGTACCATTCATTTTTCACTGTGTATTATTCTGCATAAGTGTGACAGAAGTTCCTGAGCCCAGCAGTCACTCCAGCCCCACAGAGAGTAGCACTATATATTGTATTTCTTGGAATCATGGCTAAGATTGCTGAAGTATTTGAATTGTGTTAGTGGGAAGAGAAGAGACGGTTTGAGTTTCAGTGATCCAGTTCCTCAGGTAGAACATAGATGTTACTTAGTGTACCATAGGACATTAATACAGAAAGTCGTCAAGTTGACTCTGGTGTCCACTTGCTAATATTAAGAGAATATGGTTGCTTTGCAAGAAGACACAGAAAAAAATTGGGCTACCCTATAAGTGGCCCAGGAAAGAGGAGAAAAGTCTCAGAAACAGAGATCTTAGAATTAAAACAGAAAAAGAAAGTAAACAAAACAAGAGACCAGTGAGACCAAAAAGAGAAAACTATTTCATTATTTTCTGTTTATCAGCTATAACTTTCCGACCTTTATGATTATGAGCTTTTGACTGCAAATGTATGCAGGCCACATACATGCCTGGTGTCCTTGAAGGCCAGTAGAAGATATTAGATCTCCAAGACTGGAGTTACAGATGGTTGTAAGAGATCTTGCCGATCCTCTGCAAAATCTCCAAGTGTTCTTATCTACTGACCCACTTCTCCAGCCTTAAGATGCAAGAATTATAAGAGCATGAGAAGCTGCATCCCCAGGTGAGATGAGAGATATTGGAATATACTACAAGAAATTAATGCTAGGATGATTAACACAGTAATCACACTTAATTTTTTCTTAGGTATTCTCTGGATTAGTCTGGCTTTTCCACAGGTGGGACTGAACTGCCAGAGGCCAAATATAAAACCTACACTCCTCAAAAAAAAAATGTGTAAGATTTTGATCCTAGTCCCCTGTACTTACTTCAGTATCTAAAAGCCTTGTTACTCAAATATGACAGTATTTAATTTCAGAGAGGGGGGAGGAGAGGGAGGAAGAGAGAGAGAGAGAGAGAGAGAGAGAGAGAGAGGATATGAATTTAAAATCTGCAAAATTTAGCTGGGAAATAAAACCAATTTTTATAGTCAGTGACAGCATAGAAGACAAAGAGCCCAAAAGCCATCTTTGTAAAAGGAGAAAATATTGGGGGAGAGGTGATGTACTCCCCAGAACCTTCCTTCTAGTGAGAAATTAGTATTCTTAACAAAATGCTAAGTGATTTTTCTGCTGAACTTTAATAGGATTAAGCTGTATTCTGGGACCTCACTCAATTGACTGCCAGTTGGCTGTCAGTCAAGAATCCAGTGACCTTTAAGGGATTTTCTTTTCTTTCTATATCTAACATGATTATCCACATTTAATAGATAACCTAACAAGGTTGCTCATTCCTTCTCTCCCTTAAAAAATACCCACCAAGAGTCAATCTTTGAATTTTCCCATTAAGGAAAATTATTAAAATCTCTCATGCAAGACTGTAATAAAACTTCAGCCCTTGAGTATAACTACATTGTCTGATTTTTTTTCCAATAAATGTATACAGGAGCACACTATGGATATCTCAAAACAACCAAATACAAAGCTAAAGCCCAAACTGCTAACAAGTACAAGTGCAAAATATACATGTGAAAGACATAGATATCACTGGGGAGTGTATCCTAAAATTTACTGTTTAGATGTATCATTTTGGTAGTGCTTGATAATGAAGACTGGGTATACAGGGTTATCTAACATTTGAAATGCTACCAGTATAAATTGAGATATGATGTAATACACATTTCTTTGGGAGACTGTTAAAGGTAAAATTTACAATATCTGTTTAGATTATAAGTTGAAATAAAAAGATTTGCAAATAAAAGAGTATATACACTATCTTATATTAGCAAAATTGAATTTATTTTTAAAAGAATAATGATGTTCCAAGAAAAGAAAGCAATATGCACATTTGGGTTTCAATGGATATCCAGATGCCACCTCACAGCACGGTTCTAGATGATGATTTTGTTGTTTGGGCCCTTGTTCTATGTCTTCTTTATGGTATGATTTCCTCTCAGTTCTAAGAAGGATTTGTTACAAAAATCATAAAAGACTGTTCCACAACTCGATAAGGGATAATGGCAAATGATAGCTCTCATTGATAGCAAACTAAAGAGATAAGTTTCTAGAACTCAAACACTGAACTAATGTGGTGGTGTGTTTGTTCAAACAATGTCATAAAATTTCTAATGTGTACTGAGAATCCTGTTATAGTCTGCAAATATGATGACAAAGAGTACCTGTGCTTTCTTTGTCTAACTGCAGAGCAAATGAGTAATATGTTTCACACTTATAGGTACAAGCACAGAGCATACTAAAGAATTCTGCAATAGATAGATTCCACAATAGCTACTGATAAAAAAATCTAGTGACCATAGCTAGTGTAGAGTTTTGAAGTGAGCTCTCTGTTTCTGTGGTCTGTAACACCTATCTGTAGGATGAACATACAATTCTGTTTATTTAAGGATCTTCTTCAGTGACTGGCACTCACAGGTACATGAAGATATATATTGGAGTTCTGAAGAAGGAACCTAGCCAGAACCCCTCAATTTCCACTCAGATTGAGGTGTTCTGATGCATCCATGCTCTATTTTGTGAGCATGTTGGTGGAGTTATCTTTGTTGGTGGAGGTCAGGACTTGTTTATTTTAAACATCAGGAGCTCTCCTGGGTGTGGTCACTATTAAAGCTCCAAAAAGGTCATTGCAATGAGTTAATCCACTCCTATATTTTATACAGTTTTGCAGGCAATACAGTGAGATGTCTCAGGCACTTTCTATCAGCCATACAACCTGAGTTCAATCCCCAGAGCCCACATGGTGGCAGGAGAGAAAGAGCTTTTACAAGTTGTCGTCTACCCTTCACACACAAGTTACTAAAACAAAAACAAATAGGTAAAATGAACAAGTGTTCTGTAATTTTGAAATTTACATGTATGTGTACCCCATGTGTATCCCACATGTACAGTAGATACCAGAAAGGGGATTCAGATATGCTATAAGTGAATTATGGGAAGTTATGAGTCAATGGACATGGTTGCCAAAAAGACACCCATGTACTTGGGTTTGTTTTTGTTTTTGTTTTTGGAAGAACAACAAATATTCTAAAAGTCCTATGTAATATATCTTAACTATGAGTTTTTTTCTCTACAACTATCATTTTCCTCATGGTAAATGGTATTGACTAGTGCTCTTGCAACCCGCTATAAGGAAGGTAAAATATACTCATTAAGTTGATCATAGCTGATAATATCTATAAAATTTGGGGACACTTTTGAGATTAGTTATTGCTTAGTCATCCTACTAGCAAATTTTGTGAGCATTAAAGATACAGAATTGCTGTGTAGTATTAGCAGCACAGGGCATTAATCCTATCACTTAGGAGGGAGACATAGGCATATGTGAGTTTGAAGCCAGCCTTGTCTACAGATCAGAATTCTCAGACAGACAGGACTACAGGGAGAAACCCTATCTGGACACAAACAAAACAACAAAACAGAAAAACTAGTAGGTCAGGTATCTGATCATCTAATATGTGGTATGAAGCCATGAACCAAAGAAGGAAATCAAAGCTTGCAGTACAAGATACCAGCACCTAATGTCTGTAGTACCAGTTTAGTCTTTGGATACATTAAGCTGTACACAGAAAAAAAAAATCAATTCTCATAAAAAACAACTCAAAACAGAAATGTTTTCTCTCAGAGATATATCTGAAGTGGCAGTAGTCACAGATGGTTGCAAAGTTGCTCTCAGAGTCTGTTGTGCAGGTTTTGTGCCATAAGAACACAGCAATGGCTGGCTATCAGCTCAGTGTCAGGAGTGTCTAAATGTGAAAGGAAGATTAGAAGTCACCTCTCCTGTTAATAGAGCAAAGCACAGGAAAGTATTCCCACCATATATTTGCTAGCACAGAGAGTGCCCCAGGAACAGAGGTCACCCAATGCAAGGAAACCATAGTTGTGATCAAAGGCATTCCCTCTGAGTACAGAGAGGGAGAGCCACCCAGGAAGGCTCTCATGCCACAGGTTTTTTGTTTGTTTGTTTGTTTTGTTTTATGCTGAGTGGTAACACTGCCGCCCACTTCTATTCAGGAGCCTCTTCTCTAGAATCTCAATGAAATAGTGATAAGTATTTTTGTTAACTAAATGTTCTATTGCTGTAAAAAGGCACCATGACTAAAGCAATTTATAAAGTAGGGCATTTTTATTAAGAGGCTTGCTTATAGCTTCAGAAAATTAGACCATTTTCATCATGGTGGGAGCATGGAGGTACATAGGCAGATGTGGTGCTAGAGAAGTTGCTGAGAACTTTAAATCCTGATCAACAGGCAGCAGGCAGGGAGAGAGGGAGAAGAGAGAGAGACTTGGCCTAGTTTGGACTTTCAAAAACTCAAAGCCCACCCTATGACACACCTCCTCCCACAAGGAAACATCTACTCTAATAAGGCCATTCCTCCTAATTATTAAAAACAGTATATCAACTGGAAACCAAGAATTCAAATATATGAACCTATGGGAGCCCTTCTCGTCCAAACCACCACAATACTAAAAAAGAAGTACAGAAACCTAAGTCAGATTCTGCCCTTTAAATAGACTGAGAGTCTGGAATATCATGGTATTACCCCAGCTGGAATTATGGGTTTGCTAAGTCAGAGTGGAATTTTAAAGGAAAATAAAAGGATAAAAAGATTGACTATTACCTAATAATATTTAGTGTTTGTGACATCTCCCTAAATTTTCAAACACCAATTTAAACTAGTACCATTGCATACAGTAAATTGGTTAGAATCAATGAAAAAGGAATCACTAACTTTCATTTCCACATTTTCATCTAAATTTTTTGAGAATTTTACACATGCATACTGCATTTATATCATTTCTAGCCCTTCTCTCTTTCCTACCAACTTCTCCAATATTCCCCACTCTTATGACCTCTTCTTCAATTATTAGTGCTACACATATATGTGTTACATTTGTATGTATAAACATGACCTACTGAACCCAGTTTAGCATTTTTCTCATGGGTATGTGTTTAAGGATAATGACTTAGGTATTAATAACCCATACAAGGACTCCTCCCTGAGGGACCCTGATTGGCCATTAATTGCTTGTAGCTCTTCATGTGAGTTGGGAGCACTTTTGAGATTCCCCCATCTGCGTTGGTAAAAGTCAATTGATGTTGTCATTGTGCCAAGTTCCATTCAGGCAATGGTTTTGATGTGATGACTGCAGCTCCCTATGATGTGCGGAAGACAACACATCAAAGATGTTCAAGTCCCTTGGTGCATTCTGTTCTTCTCCATCTTCTACGTGCCTTAGGTGTAGAGGCTGTATTGTAGATGTATTAATTTGTGTTGGACACTTCACAGACTGTTGTTGTACTTTGCATTTTGATCAGTCAGGAATTATGGATTTTTATAATAATCTCCATTTTAACCAGAAAATGAAAGCTTCTTTGCTGAATGGTGAGAGCTATACCTATCAGTGGATACAAGTGTTTACTATGGTAATAGAAACTGCATTGGTTTAGGAAAGTGATGATAATACGACCTGTTTAATAATCTTACTGAAATGTGAGCCTACCAAAATATCCCCAGTTGTGCAATGGTGATACCTGCATCTTGAGTGTAATCAACAATTGTTTAATTGGTTTTAAGGCTCATTCAATAGGAGGAGATTTATGTCTGTTACTATAAACCTAGCTAACTCTCCAAAGCTGATGACATTAATTTTCTGGTTCAGTTTTGAAAATGTGGTCTGTTTCTCATGTGGCAGATGTTCAAAATATTTAGTTAAAATGATCTTTTCTACCTGTGGGGAATACTCCTTCAGATTTTTTTTTTAACTTTTATTCATTGAAAACAATTCTCTTGTCACATACACAGCTATCATGTAACACATTTTAATATATGAATAGTTGCTTCTGATGTGTGAACAATCTATGTGAAAAATATTAAAATGACAAATAAAAACACTACTTGACCTTAGAAAACATTCAGTATATGCACTTAGTAGATACAAGTTTCTCATATATCACCAGCTCCAGGGAAGCACCAACTCTAGAGAGGTTCAGAGATCTAAGAGTGTGAGGTTTCTTATATGTTCAAAACTCCTTAGTAGACATTTAACAGCCTGGCTAATGAGTAAGCACTTATTACATCATCAGAATTAATGAGAAGTTACAACATTCGGCTGAGTCATGAGAAATTTTTTCAAAGTTATTGGGCATATTGATTTCCCAGCAGGTCATTAGCCATCTAAAGCAAACTCCACCACGGGAGTTGGAAACATGGGAAATATGCAGTTCAGATGGAAAGCTCACCCATCAGGGGCCTTATTTATCTCTCCAAGTTAGTGCTCTGCTTCATTCCAGCTTCTGGACCTACATTCCTGATGCTTGTTCCTTGGTCATTTCTATTTCCCTACAAGGCCCCTCAGTGCTCCCTGCAGTTAAGAAGCTAGCAGGATTTTCAACAGAGAGATTTAAGAATGCACAAAGCTTCATGCCTCATTTACTTAAAATCATATTTGAATAGAAGAAAATATGAGCACAGGAACCATTCTCTCTCTCTCTCTCTCTCTCTCTCTCTCTCTCTGTGTGTGTCTGTCTCTGTCTCTGTCTCTCGCTTCCATTTTATCTAACTCATCCTCCCTGCATGAATATGTTTATTGTCTTTCAAAATCTAACATAAATCATCCTACCCATGCAAAATAATACTCACCCACCCTGTCATAGATGTGTATTAGCTGTTTCCAATCAGATAATATAGGCAATCTCATTTAATTTATATAGAAATATTTTGTAAATAGATAGCAATGCTTAGGCAAGAATTGAGGCTGATTGTATCCTGAAACCTGAACAAAACTCAAAACTATTTTTTAATAGTTTTCTATGTTTATAATAATAATTAATACATATAAAATCCCTTAACTCAACAATAATAGTTAAGAAGCATATGGAAGATAGATTTGTATGAATTTGTATTAATTTCCACAAATAAATTTAACATTCTTCCCTCACCTACAAGGCTTACATGCTCAACCTATTAGCCAAAACAATATGTATAAGTACCACATGAGAGAGTTGTCTGAAACACCAATCAGTCTATGAGGCACGAAATGAAGAGTCTTACCCAATGTAATTGAGCTGTTTGGAGGCAATCATTTCTTTCTTGAAATCTTAACAGCAGATAACTTTCTAAAAGTAATGTTTCTCATGGGATGAACTGTGTATCTCAAAAATTCACATGTAAAATCTAACTCTTGGTATTTCAGAATGTTTTGAGGAAAATGAACTTTTAAGGAATAATTAAGTTAAAATGAA
The DNA here is from genome assembly GCA_907164525.1 of Lophiomys imhausi. NCBI lineage: Eukaryota > Metazoa > Chordata > Mammalia > Rodentia > Muridae > Lophiomys > Lophiomys imhausi. The sequence continues at coordinate 613,504 of CAJQZJ010000408.1, forward strand.
GTCTAAATGAGTCTGATTTCATTATTAGTTGCATCATTATTATATATAATTATTATTTACATCTTTATATATACAAATAATATGCATCAGTATTCTCATGAATACAGAATGAAGGACTTGGGAGAAGGTAAACACACACAAGACGAGGGGACTTTAAATTAACCATTCCTATGGATAGTTTGGTCAGGACCATAGTATCCAAAGCTGAGAGGAAGTAAATGTGTATTTGATGGGGTAGTGTTAAGCATTCTAAATGTTAATTAATTGGTCCTGCTTGCTGTCTGTTTCTTACATTGACTCTGATTAGTTAAATAAAATGTCAAGGCCTGAGATTGGGCAAAGACAGAGAAAGGTGGGACTTTCTGAGATTAGACTAGACAGGAAGCCTGCGCTTTAGACAGAGGATTAATCCATTCCAGCCAGCAGCGGGAAGAAGGAGGCACACACCATGGGTTAGAAAAAAGAACCTCATTCCACATGGCCAGGAACATCGGCATATCATTGAGAATGGCAGTCCAAGGGGATGTATGTATATATGGGATCATATTTGGGTAATAGAATTAAGAGCTAGCTTAGATGGTCCAGGATTGCACAACTCAGGCCAAGGCTTGTTAAAATCCATGTGGTGTCTGTGTATTCATTTATAATGTCTGGATAAGAATTAACTGCCACCAAACCAATTAAATATAATATAAATACTGCAACATAATTTAATTATTTTTTCTATATGTATTATTTAAGCTTTTTAGTTCCTGTAGAATGTGACAGCTCCTACTTCAAGTGATCCAGTGGGCAAGTATCTGTGAGGGCAGTCTAGAGATTTTTGCTCTGAGATTATCAACTGAGCAGAGTAACCGGAAAGACAGAGACTCTAGAAGATGGAGATGAGGGTATTTCCAGATGGATATTGCTGAAGAACCGAGCAAAAGCAATATGCTAATTGGTATAGATTTCATCTTATTAAGCAGTAAGTGGTTGGTTGACAAGAGAAAGAGTACTTAGCTGTGGACTATACATTGGCAGAACTGTTTCACCTTCTCTCCTTCCCCATAGGCACTTCAATGATTTTGTGATTTGTGACTTATTGCCATTCTCACCTGCAATGGAGAAAATCACATGCCAAATGCAGGAATAAAGCCACCCTTGCAACAGGGCATTAATTAATTGGCAGAGAGTCTGAAAGGGTGTTAGAGTGGATTGATCACAACAGACAGAGAGAAGTCCCTTGTAGAGGGTAACAGCTGGAATTGTCTGTGCTTCTTTTCCATTCTTGCAAATTCAAAGCTGAATTAATACAGCTTATCACCAGATGCAATCAGCAATATGAGTGAAGCATTCTTTTATATATAGGAATGTAGTCATTACTTAAAGGAAGGCATATTTTTAACACTATGGGATAGATGACTGGGTGGTTTAATAGAGCTCAGTTGTGATGAACAGTATTTGATATAAACTGTTGACTTTTTCATTTTGCAAAGCATGTTTTGTTTTCCATGAGGAAGAAGTCTAAGTCAAATCATATCTAAATACACGGTTTAAACAGTGGTAACTCTATAGATTATAGAAGCATACTGCTTTTATTTATCTCCACTACATTAGGGTTATACAATTTATGGAAAGTCATAAGGCATCTCTCTGCCTCAGTTTACTCTTACTAATATCATTTAAATAATAATGACCACAACCATAAACATTATGGCATCTCCATAATCTACAATGTATTTTACAAATATTATATTATTCAATCCTCAAAATAACCTTTTTATCATGAAACTGAAGCAACGATAGGCAAATAGTCCATGTCATTAAAATATATAAAGCTGAAAACAAAGCCAGGCAACTCTTCTGTAGTCTGTGCTTTCCTGAGATTTTGATAGCTCTATGTGGATTGTTTTCTACGATGATGATGATGATGATGATGATGATGATGATGATGACGATGACTATGACTATGGTGACGATAATTATTAATTCTTTTACAGGAACATATTAGGAGTACAACTGGTCTTCCTAAATCTCATCTCTTTATTCTGGTCTACGTCACTCTGAGTCTTAAGCAGGTTGTTTGTTGAACTCTGAACTAAGTCTTTGCCCTAATTGTTCTCACCAGAATGCTGATTGGTATGTTCCTCCTTCAGTTAACAGTTCCCTCCAGAATTAAATCCAGTTGTTTATGTGTACCTGGATTCTGGTATCTGATCAAAGTTTCTCTCGCTCAGACCTTTGGTCTTCTAACTCAGGGTTCTTCAAACAGGCTTAGATTATACTTTATTTTGCAACTACATATGCTCCATTTACACAGTGGACTGGACTTAAAACATGTATCTTCCTTTCTTCCAGATAACTTAAGGAAGCATAGAATTTATAAATGGGAGGGGAGTATACAATTCACAAAGTGGGCTATGGAGTGGAGTTATATTGTGGAGTTATATTGAACTCCTGATATTAGCATGTATGAACTATGTAACTCCACATAATGTGGTTGATTCTTGTTGAACTTATATAAACCCTCTTACCATGAAGGTGGCATTACCTCTACCCTTACAGACCTACCTTAAAGATTAGAAGAAATTCATGTGCAGATCTTATCACAGGTTGTATGTAGTATATGATAATGTTTCTTTGTCATTGTGCTACTTTATCATTTTATATGTTAATTTGATACTATTTTTACTTTAATTTTCCATAAGTCATAATAACCTATAGTTTAAGACATATTAGATATCCTAGAAAAGCAACAACAAAGAACACATGATCATATTTTCTTCCCTGTCTTCCAAAGGATTGTCATTACTTTCTTTTAAAAATTACATTTAGTGTATGTATGTGTGTGTGTGTGTGTGTGTGTGTGCACATATGTTTGTGTGTGATGGGTGGATGCATATGCCATGGCATTTTTGTGGAGGTCAAAAAACAGCTTGTAGGAATTAGTCCTCTCCTTCCAACACGTGGAGCCTGAGGTGTAACTCAGGTCATCAGGCAAGTTCTTCAACCTGCTAAGCCATCTCACCAGCCTATAGTATAGACTTCTTAACTATGTCCTGTGAATTAGCAGCTCTGGATCTCTCTGTCTTGCAGCCATCCCCTTCCAATCTCACACTTGGTACTTCAGTGGTAAGAATTTCCTTTCTTCCACTCTTTGTCGTTATGCAACACTTCGTGTAACCCTGGGGGCCCCATGGCCAAGTTTTCTAACTGAAAGCTATGACTACACATCTACAATGAAGATCTCCTAAATCTCCCTTTATATGACTGTGAGCATCGTCTTCCACTCAAGAGAAGTGGATGCTTTGTGTAACCAATGCGACTTCCATGTATACCTAGTCACTGATACATTTGCAATGTATTGGTCTTTGTTCTTGAATGCTTTGGTTGCATCTGAGGATTAATGACTAGGTTAATTGTTGCTACAGGAAAATTCTCAAGGCAGCTTATTTATATATATTTTTAAAAGATTCCTTAAGTTTAGAATTTTAGAGATTTAAATCCTAGGCTAGTTGGTTCCTTTGGTTTGATATTCAGTGGAAATTGTGGGTGAAGTCTTTTCAAGGGAGAATGATGTGTATGAAATAAATGAGTGCTTCTTAAGTAAAATCAGGAAAAGAGAACAGAAAATACCACAGCAAACCCCCATGAGTACTCAAAGGGAACCTAGACAACAACCAAGTGGCATATGTAAATTTCCCTCAAGGAGCAGCACATCTCTAATTTCCTAGGAACCCCTCACTGAGGTTCTCAAAGGTTATTCACCTCCCCAAAACATCATGCCTAGGTCAGACCTGCAACACAGGGATATTTAGCCATGTATCATCATCCCAACCAGAGCAATCTGCTTTATGTAAGGTGATCTGAAGAAAAATAAGTAAGGAGTGGTTCAAAGTCCAAGAGCTTGTCAATCTAATTATTCATACATGCAAGTTTTATCCTCAGGTTCATACTTCATCATTATCCCAGGGCTATTTAGGATTTTCTTTGCTGAAAATTTGATTTTATCTCACAGCTGGTTCATGGTCCAGGACATGGCAGGGAGAAATGCTGTTTTCTTAGCTCCTCTCAATCAAATGCAGTGTGTGAGTTATAGACCTTAAAAACTGAACAATGTGTAAAATGTTGGAGAATAAAATATTAACGGGATGACTTTGTTATTGGTGTGGTTTGTATAGATACTTGTTTTTCTAAGCATAGGTCATACTGATGTTATTTTTTTATTTTTTATTTTTTGAGTTGAAATATAGTTTCCTTTTTATTTTTTTTATTTTTTTTATTTTTTTATTTTTATTTTTTTAAATACTTTATTTTTTTTCTTCAAGTTACATCTCAGTAACAAACCCCTCCCTATTCCCCCTTCCTATCCCGCCCTTCCACCCTCTTCCCCCCAGAAGTTTCCCCTTTCAGTCCAACAGATGGTTCCTTCTCTTATAACAGTATTAAACAAAACAATAGATATAAATATGCCACATTTATGAGAGTTAAATGGCCCAGTATACCTTCCCAATGTCCAGTTTATACATATTTGGCCCCTGACTTTAACATTCTACTATCTAACCAACTCCATGAGTTTAAAGGTCTATATGTGACTCAACATTCATACTATCTTGCAACACACTTTTAAGAGTATCTTCTTAGATCTATAACACCCTCTTGATTCCTAAACAATTCAAAATTTAACTATGAGACTCTAGCTGTCTATTCTTCAACCACCTCAGAGACCTGAGAGGGATAAATATATTTGCTTATATAGGAAGTGCAGGGCCTGCAGCTTCCAAAACTAAGAAAGAACATACCAATGACTGCCTGGACAGTTCCCATTTTCTCTCCATACATTCCAGCATCAATCTTCAGCCTTTGGGTCCTGTTTCTCTGACAGACATTTGTTGTAGAGCAGGGATTATGAAGGACTTACCTACCCTGTCTTGGCAGAGTTAAAACTTCCCAAACCTGAAAAAAAGAGATGCCAATAAAAATCCAAGAGGCTTACAGAACACCAAACAGATTAGACCAGAAAAGAAACTCCTCTCGCCACATAATAATTGAAACTCCAAATGTACAGAACAAAGAAAGAATATTAAAAGATGTTTTTTTTTAAATCTTAGAGATTTACAGCCTGCATGGCACAGCACAGCTGAGTTTTTAGTCATAGTTACTTTCATGAACATGTGGATTATTATATGCTTATGACACAACTTGTAGTTCACAGTTGAGATGACTATAGATCTGTGACACTTTAAGAGAAAGATGCCTGAAAAAAAATGTACAGTGGCTTCTGGAATTCTACCAATGGATAGGCTCCTGGAATTCCACATAGCTTTGGTCTATGCTGAGGTTCTGCCAATTAACAATAGGAGCCAGACCAGTAGACACTGGCTTCGGAGAACGCATCAAAAAGAGCCAACAGAGAGAAGATGTGACTGAGTGAAGGTAGCACCTCCATAGACATTTTGGCATCTGTACCTGAAGACAGTGTAACCTAGAGGGGAAGAAATGTGAATATTGGAAGGAGCACAAGGAAGCTGTTTAAGTTAGTAACAGTATATGGAGGAAGCTGGATCAAATGCTCCTGGTTTAGTAAGAAGGAATCTAAGAAAGGAACACCTAAAAGGAAGCCACCACTCTTTTTTCTACATGGTCAATCCTACCCTCTCATTATTGATACTGTCTGCTGTGGTTCTGGTTTGGTATCCCTTAAGGAGTTTAAGGAGGGAAAACTCTCTGGAATCCTTAAATACTTTTAAATTTAAATGTTTCTAAAAGTTCCAAGGATAAATGATGAAACTTTTTTGTGTCTCTAGACTGAAAACTCTATTTCTTAAGAAACAGGCTGAAAGGAACAGGAACATAGACTTTTCTACCTGTTAGTGGGACCCTTTGCCATAGTGAGGCTACTGTGTTGGCCCCCAGTGCAAGAGGAAACTCTTAGCCTTCATATGACTGACTGATGAACAGAAGGGGGCTGTTATGTGGGAGCTTCCCACACCAGAGGAGTAAGATAGGTGGGAGAGGAGGTAGAGGGTGAGAGGGAGGGACCAAGAAGGGTGAACGAAGGGGGCTGTGGTCAAGAGTAACTTGAAGTAATAAATAAATGTTGAAAAAAGAAAATAGTAAATGTTTCAGATGACTTGATAGAATACTCATCCAGCTACATCCTTAGTCTGTATTCTTCTAATACCTCAATGCCATAGACTGGGTAATTTACACATAAAAAAATATCAGTTTAGTCTACAGTCTAGTCCAAGGGAGGGCATCTCACCTGTGACTGTCTTCCTGCTACCAGAGTCCTGAGGTGGAGATACCAGTAGCACCTAGGCCAAATAGCTTGTGGTTGTTCTTGTTCTTGTTTTAAGACATTATTTTATTTTATGTGTATACATATTTTGTCAACATGTGTGTCTGTGGGTCCTGTGTGTGTCTAGTACAAATGGAGGCCAGAAAGTTCATTGAGTCTCCTAAAATCAGAGCTACAGATGCTTGGGAGCTACCATGTGGGTACTGGAAATCAACCCTGTATCCTATGAAGAATATCTTAACCACTGAGACATCTCTCAAGTCCCCAAACTGGACTGTATAGCAAATCCACTCTCGACATAGCCAATTAAGCTATTATTTAACTAATTGCAAGAATCAGTTGATCTACCCATAATGACAAAGACCTAATAGTTACTTAAAATCCTGGCTTCTTATCACTCTCTACTAAGTCCTCTGTCCCTTTGATTATTCCCTACCTGGATACACTCGAGCTTCCTTGATGTTCTGTCCTACCACGGGCACAGAATCAGTGAAGCTACGAATTGTAGACAAAGCAGATGCAAAAAACCACAACTCTCTCTTGAAAAGATGGAATAGACAGCTTATGGTGGAGCCAAATACGAGAGGCCATGGCCCATATAGATTCAAGTTGCTCCAAATTTCATGATGTAACAGGGCAGTAGTTTTTTTATGGAGTGCTTAGAGTAATAGAACATGGAAAGTCTCAAGTCAATGCGTGTTAAACACATTAGTGGAAACACCAGTTAAGTCAGTTTTAGCCAATGTAACAATCTATAATATAGACCTCAGATGCTATCTGATGACCTTACCCTCTGGGTTGGTGAATGATAGAAGCTTTTTACTTAATAGCTACAAGCTATTTATTTAATAGTCATATGGATGTTAGCTAACGTATAGAAGTAAGCACTAAATGGTTAATAAGAGGGCTAAGATAGGCTAAGTTTGCAGCATTTCAACCTCACCACACTGTTTATAGTCAATCACCCTTTGCAGTCGCACCTGATTTCTGGGAAATTTCACTCAAAACAGAAATCTCAGAAATCCTAAACAAAGGAAAGCTTTCCTCCTTTCTTTTACAGTTCTGTCACTTATCTTGCCATGAGATGAGAAGTCTGACTAGTGAGTTGAGACTAAATTGCAATCAGAGTTTGAACACAAACACCCTAATTCAGTTCTTAGCACATGTTACTTCCAGAAGAATTGAGCTCAGGGTAGATTGGCAAGTTGGAATTCGGGATGCCATGTCTGAAAACAATGCACGCCCCGTTTTGCCCTGGCAGACCATATTTATAGTGGGTTTTAGTGATGTAATGAATAGAGATCAAACAAACCTCTTGCAGTGACATTTTCTCAACTGACTTTAATTCTGTCTTAGATATCAAAATTTGGCAGCCTGGCCTATCTACAGAATGGCCCCAGACAAGATGACTACTTTCTTTCAGTAAAATACTAAGTTTCTGCAAATAGTTGTATCTGAAATAATTTTTTAAAGATTGATTTTAAAAATGTTATGTGTGTATGTGAATGCGAGTGTAGGTGCCTCAGAGAAAAAAAGGTGGTGGAGAACAACCTCATTGCAGACCACAGGCCTGAATGAGCCACCTACTGTGAGAACTAGGGAATGAACTTTTCTGCTTTTAACTGCTGAGCCATTTATCCAGCCCTGAGATGATGTTTTAAAGAGTGGTAGGTTTTTTTTTTTTTTGTTGTTTTTTTGGGGTTTTTTTTTTTTGGTTTATTTTTTTCCAGTTATGTGGAGTCAATGCCAATGGCATGACCGTTTTGTCTTCTTTGACGCCTTCAGATGGTTAACTTGGTGAGAAGTGTCAGACAAACACTGTTGATTAACAGCAATTCTAAAGGCACGGAGGAAGAAATAGAGCACTTCTGAGAAAGGAATCCAAGTCTTTAGAAGATGAAAGATAATGTCTCTCCCAACAATCTGGTGGCCTTCCTGCTGAGATGGAATGAAATTAAATTGGAAGAATTTTAGAACTTTCCAACTTTAACTTGCAAGCATAAGAAAAAATGGTTTGGGAATATAATTGTACTGATATTGAATATATTTGAATTTCAATTTGGAAAACAATTTATCCATGTTAATATTTTTTCTAGTAATATCATGGTGTCAAAAGATTTAAATTCATATATGGACTATTTAATGATTGATAATTTGTTATTAGTCCGTAATTTTGTCATCCCTGAAGCTCAAACAGGTCTCATGGCAGAGTATGTTCAGCAAAAGTTATTGAGATCAAAAATGCAGGCTGGTAAACCTGATTGTGATTTAAGTTGTAGCTTTGGGGTTGTTTTAACTAAGACATCTTTTGGATGGATTTGAGTCTTCTGAATGCTTGCATATTCAGGTTTGCTCATTCCTCCATCCTTAGACTGCTTGCATGAGCAGTGTCAGCCTGAGGAGGGCTAGGCGGATACCTGGGAAGGATAGATGGCTTGTTAAACTTCTGCTCTGATGTCTGTGTAAGGAAAGAATGATGCTAAGTGGATAGAAAGTGAACCAAGAGAGGAAAGCAAGGAAGTATTATTTGTAGCCTCTTTATGGATATTATTAGTAAAACACTCCCATTCTCTCTGTTACATAATTTATTACATCGTGAACAACTCTGGCAACTGATTGGCAAGTGATAAGCTGTACATTTTGGACCCAAAATCTTCTCCTTTGAAGAAATCTGAATTTCCTATGTCTTTTTGCTTTACATATACAGTTTTTTTGTTTTTTTTTTTTTCCTGGAGACAGATCCTTGGGTAGCTGTTGTGCAGATGTAAAAGGATCTTGCTAATCTCCACACATGTCTGAATTGTGACTCAGGATCAAGAGTGGAGAATGAATGAACTTGCTTAGTAAATGTTAACTGTCCCTCAAATACAGGTTTTCTTTAATAAAGAAAGCTTTCTTTGTGTGTACTGAACACCTGGTTTTGTTTTGAGTTAGGACTTCAAATGCACATAGAGAGAAACTCAAAAGAAATTCCAAGCTTCCAGGAAAGAAAATAAATGGCTTAAAATGATTTGTCTCACAATCTGGAATAGATGTACCCAATGTTTGGGGCATTGTAGGAGAGAACAAAGTCTATGTAGCTGGCATTTTGTGAGTTGTGATCACTTAGAATTTTCAGTCCATCTGGAAATAGCTCCAAGTCAGCATCAAATGTTCTGTGCAGCAGGGTCAAATGAGACAAGGCTGGAAATGGGAATGAATTGGCTCAAATTGTACATATGTCATCTCAAGCTTTCATTTTGTGAAAAACATATTTCAAGTGTAGGTATTTCCAACTCCTGTATGCATTTCCATCTTGGACAAATCCTGGGGAAGGTGCTGCCAGTCCTCAGGAGGCCTTTCATGATATAATATGCCATGAAACTTATGAAAAACATTCAGTGCAAACACATGAGACTGTATTAGTCCCTCTTATCAACCAATGCTTTTTGGTGTTCTTCTAAACTGAAACTCTCTCAGAACAGCAAGAATCTCAACTTTTGAACACACCAAACTTTAGATGACAGAGCCCTCCCAAAATGTCAGCTAGTCTGGGTTCTACAAAGAAAAGGAAAGCTGTTATCTTTCTTAGAGGTAATTCTCTCAACTCAGGCAAGCATTCCACTGATACTGGTTTGTACATCAAACCATTCAAGTGTCACCTCTGTGTGGTGGAATTAATAGTGGACTCAGGGCATCTGAGATCTGGTCTAGAATCTTATACATAGTACAGTACTTTCAAATTAAAGTTTTATTTTTTTTAACAGCTTTGAGTCTCCATATACTTTCAACATGTATAAAATACTACTTTACCCTCTTAAATATAACTGCAAAGTACAGGGCTGAATGTGATGAAGCCACATCACATTCCTCATCTGAAGTCCTGACTGTCTCATCAGCTCTCAGTCCTAATTCAAGTGAAATAACGATTGTTGCCTCAGTTTCCTCATAAGTAAAATGGAAAAATTGTATTTCCTAAGTTTAATCCAATAAGTGAGATAAATGTAATTTCTTGGAAAATCCCCATCATATACTTTATTGTCACTTAAGTGTTACTTTTGTAATGACATAAGGCCCAAATTCTTGGTTCATCAGTAATCACTCTATACATTAGCAGATCTGTATGCATGGTAGTGCTTAAAGCTCAAATACCTCAGGGAATAATACCTTCTTTCACCATCATGAAGTCAGAAATATTCCTGATTTATTTTAGCATTTAATGCAGGTGAAGTAATCTCCACCTAGCTGTACATACATATTTACTTTTAGTTACTTATGATCAGCTACCTTCTAAAATATTAAATAAAAAATTACACAAATGAACAGTTCCTTTATTCTCAGAAGCTAATATTGTGGTATATTTTTATAATTGCCCTATTGTATTGTGAATTATGGTTTTTTTGTTGTGCTTTCTTTATGAAATAAATTTGATGATACATTTTGTGTGTATAGAACAAAAAGCTGATGTACTATGCACAGTCTCTGGAACCCACCATGTCTTGCAAAAGTCTCCTACTGATAAGGAGATTACAATCTCTGTATGAATATTCATTAAATGAGTAAATGCGCTCATTCTAACCCACAAAGGACTCATCAGAGACTCTGCCCTTGTCTTAAACATCTCAGCCCCAGATCTCTGAATTTACAAGCAACACTTTCTTTGTGTTCCTCTCAACTCATGTCCTAGCAAACGTTTCCTCTCTTGGGATAAAGGATATCTCATATAGCATCTTATGAAGCCTGAGTTCTATCCTTGGCATTGCCAAAAATGGTACAAATTTTACAATATGAAAACAAATATTACTTCGTAAATCTGAAATTCCCTATGTTTATAAATTGAAAAGGAAAATGGAATAAAATAAAAATAAAAATAAACAAAGACAAACTATCTGAAACAATTTGTCTACACATTAAGATAGTGCTAATATACATTGTATTCTGATTTTTCCTTCATCTGTGTGGAAACATTAAAATCAACAGAATGACTTAAGAATCCCAGATTCAACAACAGGAAATAATAAGAGTAATAAGTTGAGTGTAGCTTAAAGAATTAGTAACTGTTTCAATTATCGTTTCATTTATTGCAAGCTTGCTCTTTTGCTCATGGTATCCAGATGTTAATAAGAATTAATCTGTATATTTTAATTTCATGGCCAGGATAATTTAGATGAAAGTGTTGTAAGCCTTGTTATTAATAACCATTCATGAATATTTTGACAAGAATTCTGTTCTTTTTTTTATTTTTGCCCTGTAGTTAAAGTTCTGTTTCTCCATCCAAGCTGCCCTTTAATTTCTTAAACTATATTTTTCACTGGCAAAAAAATTCAATTCTAGATAAAAAGTTTAATAATGATGGTATTAATCCACATGAAAGCTTTGTGCTATTAATGTGAAATCTAGGCCTTTAGCCCATATACTCATACTTTAAATGTCTTTTCTCATACAGACAAAAAAACACAGGGAGCTTAGTCTGGGAAAGTTAATTATCCCTAAGCCTTGTCCTAAGGGAGAGGAGCCACACTTTACACCAACAGGGACCATAACATGTGGATCTACAGCAAGAAGCTTTCCAGTGTGTCAGCTTTGGGCAGTGTTAGTGTAAATATGCTCATTGATTCACACATGTAGGTCATATAAATGCCAGCTACTGTTTCAAACACATGACATGAAAACCTCATATATCATGTCTTCTCTATTCCATTCTAACACCCCACTGACCATGACCTTGGCAGAGGAGGGCACACCTGATCATTTCATGCAGAGAATTTTAAAACCTAAAAGAAGGGCAGAATGATGTCCTTTCCACTGTAATGATCACTCCATGCCCTGTGACTTTGGGACTTGTCACATTTCAGCATGTTTCGAAGAGAAGCATTAGTGAAGACCAGAGATGACTAGAAAGCCCTCTAGGGTTTCCAAAATTCCTGAAAGCCTTCCAGTATTTATTTGTCTTTGATAAAATACTTCAAGTTTTTTCTTGCAATTGTGAATCACAGTTTGCATTACTGACAGGAAGTTTTACTAGTAAGAGCAGGGAAGAAAGCTCTCTGTATCATGCTATGGTTGCATAGTAAAGTCACATCTTTAAAACACAATGACTGTATCAGCACTATTATTAGCAAGCAGTGTGCTTCATTTGTTGCCTGAGTTAAACAAAATAGCTCACTTGAAGTATCGAGAAGAAATGTGTGTTGGGCCTGCTTAGTCCATGTGGGTTCGTGCTATTTTATCACAGATGGACCCTGGTAATTCCAGATGTAGATAGGCGATCCTGACCTAGGATTTCATGTAACATGTCCACAGAACCTGAGTGATGAACGTTGGGACTGACATACATCTCAAGCCAGTTAGCGCCTATGTTCCCTGGAGCTGCTCTCACAGCAGCAGTTCTGCTAACCTACAATGGCAACGCTCGCAAAGGACGCATGTACCTTTGTGCTTGCATGTCACTGTGCGAGGTGGGCAAGAACCCAACATACCCAACATGAAGAACAGGAAAGAGGCAAGGAGAATATGGATTTCACCAGAATCTATAACTACCCCAGCCAGAGGTGAGATGGGCCACATCCTGCTGAGTGATGGGAGCTCCCAAAGTTGTGTGTGTTTCTCAAGCAGTGGCTTTCTGGCATTGCAACTCAAAGAATATATAGTAAAGTATGGTAATGAAAGAGGTCTATACCATGCTCCTGTAGAATTCATGTGAATCATCCAAGAAAATGTGCTTATGACATAAGATACATCATGTCTAATGACTTCAATAATTTTTTTCAAATGAAAAATTAGAATAAAGGGATATATGTTTTACCCTACACCAGTCAAAGAGCTTATAAATCAAAGACTTGTTTCATAGTTGGAAAGGAGGGGAATGTTCTGTTTTAACAGTTTTCTATGTGTTTTAATTAATCAAATTTAATTTAATTAATATTAATTTCATTACTATTCATATATCAAATTATATTACATAGATACTAACACACTTATGAACTGATATTATTTATATACATGAGTATATAATGCTGTTATATGCTGACATATGTATGTTAAAACTTAATAAAATTGACATTATTTATGGATGACCGCTCCACTAGTCGCTGAGTGGTTGTTCTGCAAAGATAAAAATCTTCTGACAGAATGAGAACAGAATAAATACCTGTCGACCTTGGAATCATCTTGTGCAGATCCTTGGCCTGAGATAAACAGGCTGATCTAGGGAGTAAAAGCCTCAAGGGCAAACTTCATAAAATCTATGAACCTTTTCACTGGTTTAAATATTTTAATCTCCCTTTCTGTTATTTATTTATTTATTTAGGATGAGTAATCCACCTCCATCTGACTGCTTGAGTCCATTGTACAGGGTATGATGTCATTACAGGTAGAATGTTTCTTTCACAGATGTTATTTCTCTTTGTCCCATTTGATGTAGCAGTTTTGAATAAGAGCTGAATCCACTAGAACATTTCCTCCCTTAATTTAAGCTGCTTGTAATTAGGAAAGCATAGAGGAATTTAACATTACTAAGTCTCTAGTAGTGAAAATAAAACTTCTCAATGTTCACCACTCAACAGCAGAAACACAAACTCTTAACAATGAAAGCAAACTCTGTGTAGACACCGAGAGTTTATCATGACATCCTAATTGCTGTTTCTCTTCTGATTTAAGGGCAATTCTCCTGACCTATCTGTGTGAAGAAGAAAGAAGGAACTTCAAAATTCCTATTCCTTCATGTTCGTATTCAAAAACAAAACAAATCAAATCAGGAATTTCAAATAGAATCTTAAAACCTTTAAATTGAATTTTAAAATATTTAAATACTTGCATTTCCTAAAAGCCAGAGCAATTTATTAACATAATAGAAAATAGTATGTCAGAATAAAATTACTAGACTAAAATGAACAGTATAACCTGTTTAATTATTTTTTCTCCTAATTCCTAACTCATGACTTGATTTTCTAAGCAGCATTCTTTTCATTTGTCTTGGTGGTAGGTTATTCTGACATATAAAAAAAGTTGGCAAAAATTTATAGCATTTATCAGCTATAAGCATATAGTTCGCAAGGATACATGAATGAAAGAAAGTCATGGAAAGACAGAGTACTATTTATCCAGGTGGTCCATTCTAATCCAAAGCTTGGGGTACTCCTGGATCACAGATCCATTTTCAAGGGATCATAAAAACTGCTATGCATAAAGTGGTTTTATTTTTTTTATTTTTATTTTTTTTTTTTTGTTTTTTTGTTTTCGTTTTTTCGAGACAGGGTTTCTCTGTGTAACCCTGGCTGTCCTGGACTCACTTTGTAGACCAGGCTGGCCTCGAACTCACAAAGATCCACCTGCCTCTGCCTCCCGAGTGCTGGGATTAAAGGTGTGCGCCACCACCGCCCGGCTTTATTTTGTTTTACGTATAGTATTTAGGTTGAAAGAACTTCAATGTAACTTATGAACAATTAAACAAATATGGAAAAATATACCATAATAACTCATCTGAATTTGACAGTTATGTAGAAGTAATTAAATATTGGTTTCAAAAGAATGAAACATGTACACAGAAATACAGATTATTTATATCTATACACACACTATAAATATGTAGAATGTGTGTACATAACAACTAATTATATTTTTTTCAAAGGTTTTGTAGCAGTTTAAAGGAGAACTGTCCCATACATTTGAACACCGGGTCCCCATTTGGTTGTACTGTTTGGAGATGTAATGGAACCTTATGAGATGGATCCTTGCTGAGAAAACATACCACTGGAGTTGGACATTGAGAGTTTGTAGCCTCATTCTGTTTCCTGTTCTCACTGTATGCATCCTGTGTGTAACAAACTCTGATCTCTCTGCTTCTTGCTCCTGCTTTCATGCCATGCCTTCCTTACCATTATGGACTTCCCTTCTGGAGCTGTACCCTAAAATAAACCCATTCTTCCTGAAGTTGATTTTGGCCACAATATTTTATCACAGCAACTAGAAAGTAAACTAATACAGTTTCCAGAGCAACACAATGAGAAATTTTTTTTTTCAAAAACAATGGTGTAGGAAAACCTGGGTATTCATATACAAAAATGAAACTGGATTCTTAGTACATGCTATACAGAATAGCAAACACAAAGCCATTGTGATTTAAATGTAAAACTTGAAATGTTAAATTCCAGAAAACAGTGAGGAAGAAAGTTCATGACTTTGGACTTGGCAATGATTAGAAGCATAGACAACAAAACGAATGTGTACTGAAACTAACCGAGTCAGAATCCTTTCTGTGCAGAATGGAAAATGAGATCAGGGTGAAAGGCAATCTGCATGACAGAGAGAAATATTTGGAAAGCACGCACACTTCACATTAGAGTGTGATCTTCAGATCAAGAAATACCTCCAACCCAATGTTCAAATACAACAAGTTTTTTTTGTTTTTTGTTTTTTGTTGGGTTTTTTGTTTGTTTGTTTTTGGTTTTGGTTTTGGTTTTTTTTTGTAATCTAACGAGAAGACAAACTAACCTAGGTCCATGGGGGCTCACAGAATCTGGGAAATACAAGAACTGGACCTAGGCCCCCTACATATATATGACTGATGGGCAGGTTGGTCACCATGTGGGCCCTAGTAAGTGGAGGGGGGCTATCTCTGGCAAGGACTATGAGGTCTGCTTTTGATCACTTCTCCTCAACGCGGCTGTGGTGCCTGGATTCAATGGAAGAGGAAGTGCTCACACCTGATGGAACTGGTTATGCTGAGGTAAGGCAGTATGTGGGGGGGGTGGAAGGAGCTCCCCTTTTCTGTAAAGAAAGGGATGGAGATGAAAGAAGGGGGTGGGGGTGCATCTTAGATAAGGGGAAGGAGGGAGCAAGATTGTGATGTAAAATGAAAACCAAAATGATATTGTGAAAAATCTAACAATCTAGTTGATAAGAAGCAAAGGACTTGACTATGCATTTCTGCAAGTAAACTATAGACATGAACAACAAGTTTATGAAGAAATGGTTTAATGCCTCTAATCAAGGAGAAACAAATTACAAACATGAGATCCACCTCACAGTGATGAGATTAATTTTTAAAAGTAGAAATTTTTGTCAAGTTAATGAGAAATGTGGAAGCTTATAGACATTTGTATTGACTGATACAGGTTCTAGGCCCAATAGCATAGAATTTTTTCAAAAGGACAAAACCATATGACCCTCCTACTCCTTTTTCTACACACAGATAGTTAAAGGCCATGATACTAGCATTTTTAAGAAGTGCGAGTCAGAACTTGAATGTGTTGTTGCCTTTTTACATTTAGAAAAATTCTAAATATCTGTACATGAAAAAGCATGTGGATGAAGAAAGTATGGTATACACACGCAAAAGTAGTTAATACCTCCATTTCCTACATCTTTGAACTTAGAAAACAAAATTAAAGTTAGTGTGTGTACACAGCGGTGTCATGGAAAATATTGTTGATTTCACATAAAAGTTGTGAGAGAGCTTAGATTTTGGGTGAAAATATTGACAGTGTTCATGTATAAAATACATGCATTCTGAGAGTCAGCAAGAAGATATAAACACCTCTGATGTCCTGTTGCACACTGAGTGTCAAACACTTTCTTTTGGGTATTGTTACAGTTATCATTGTGATGTTTCATGGACATTGTTGAGCTGTGCCTGGTATGGGTTCCTAAAAAATGATTAGCCCTGGGTGCAATGCCATCTTAGGAGGGCATTTTAGTATGATTGGCAGTCAGTCAGGTTGTCCTTGCTGTCTTGCTTAAAGGAAGCATTTGAGCAAAACAAGTTAAAAATGAAGAGACTTTTAATTTCAGGGTTATTGTTTGCTAACGTCATTCATGTCTGTTACTTTGGAACTTTGGATTGGACACCATAGTAGGGAGGATGTAGAATAAAACTTCTTGCTTCTTTGGACAAGAGGCAAGGAGGGACAGACAGACAAGAAAGTGGAGAGGACGTGGTATTTTCCTCAAAGGTGCACCCTGAGTCAGCATCCCCACTCCCCACCTTTCAGTATCTCCCAATATTTTATTAGATTATGCATCCTTCAAGGCCTTTAAGATATCATCACTTCCCCAAAAAAGAGTGCCTGAAACTGAATCCCCAATACTGAGGAACATTCGTAATCAAACTATAGTGGCATCCCTTCAGTTAATCACAGGAAAAGGTTGTGCAAAGTAAACACTAGAGAGGTGTTTGTTCTTTTTATTAGTTCCTTTATATAATGCTAGAACATTTTTTTTTTGGAAATTTACACCATTCTGATTGCCTCTGACAGTTGTATATACATCAGAAGTCTTGCTGCAAGAATGCATTTGGCCATCAGTGTTCCATAACCTTGTGTAGTTTAGAAATCCAAACTCATATTATGAGCAACGAAAAAGCAAATTCTAATCATGCCCACTGTTAAACTAATTACAACCTTGTTGATAGCTCCCTATTCTTGGTGGTGCAGACTTAAAAGCTATTCTTTAAAAAAAAAAAAGGTTTTGAGAATGCTATGTTAAATTTAAATCATTTTAAGGGAAAATAGATGTTAATGTTTTTGAATCTCATTTAAGAACAGAGAAGATGGCCATAATCTTCTCCTGGAATGTTCACCCTCCCTAAAGCCATCACATTTCTTCCCTCAGTCTTTCAGGGATCTTTAAATATTGCTTTACTTATAAATCTTCATTGTGTACTTTATCTAATATATAATGTCTCTTTCCTGAATGTTTTATACAGCCAGTGCTTCTATTTTTCACCTTCTTATCACTACCTACTCACCTAGTATGTGTTTTATTTATTTTTCATAGTACTTTTGAGGCCTTCTACTGCATACCTCCATCACGTGGAAATATGTCCACGAGGGTGGGACATATGAATATCTGGATCACTGCTTTAAATCCCTATTTTATAAATTGTTGCCTGGTATACAATTGTTATTTTGTAAATATCTGTTGAATAGTTCAAACCATTTATTTTTCCCACTGAAAATCAGTGAAAGAGGTGCTTTAGCTAAGTTTTAATCTGAGAACTCTAAATGTCCAAAGGTAGTAGTAGCTGTACACTAACCTCGGTAAATAACTGCCTT
Organism: Lophiomys imhausi; assembly: GCA_907164525.1. Taxonomy (NCBI): domain Eukaryota; kingdom Metazoa; phylum Chordata; class Mammalia; order Rodentia; family Muridae; genus Lophiomys; species Lophiomys imhausi. The sequence goes on from CAJQZJ010000408.1 coordinate 631,819, forward strand.
CCTCTGAGAAGGAACAATATTAAAGTGGGTCAGGCCAGCTAGATGATACATGGAGGTGGGCACAAGATGAGAAAGCTCAAAGTGTACCTGAAGGTGCAGAGGAGTCAGTATGAAGCCCATGGATCAAAGTCTGAGGAGTTCTAAGTCCCAACAGACATGTGCAATTAAAATGTAATGTTGAGGGAAATACTAATATCTCAGAAAAATGTGCATGACAAGGCTGTAGAATCATCATACTAAAATAGTCCAATAAAAACCACAATGTCCTATACTGAGTAGTTAAATCACAGCTTTGAGCTTGAGAAAGCTTACAGTCAGAGAAATGACCCTACTGTTCCACAGACTGTGTCACTCAATGTTCCATCCCTGCTGTGAGCACAGAGCAATTTCAAATGAGGAACTGGGTCTGAGAAGGCATGTTACTTTCTCAAGATGAACACTTACTAACTTGAAGGCAAGGATGAAAGCAGGCCAAGCTTGTAGACCTATTCCTAGCTCTGCATTGGACCAATTTTAGCTAGATTTTTTAAATATGGGGAAACAAATGAGCCCCCCCAAAATTCACAAATGTCTGCAATAGTGCCTAAGAATATGTTTGTATCTCAAATAAAGAAACCAGATGCTGTGAGCTAGTTTTCTTATCCTGGAATATAAAATATTAAAAACAACTCTTGACAGGGTATTCTGAAGTTGGGTTAAGCAGAATTAAAATAACCTTGCTCAAGTGGAACTGGATTGGCTTTTTCTCCACTACAAATGTCTAAAGGATAATGATTAAGTTTTTCAGAATAAAGCATTGCAATGAGCTTAGGAATTGCTATATTTAAAGTAGGTCGATAAACTCTCTGGTTGACTCATTGACTAATTTACTTGTTACTCAGAACCGTTTTAATATGTCACCAGACTGACTTCAGTTTTATTATATATTTTGAATGTAAAGAAATAATATCTTTGATGAACTTTGGAAATAGAGAAAAATTATAAACTCGCTGCATGTTAATATATTTTCCGTGATAAACCAAAACATTTCAGGAAAGGCAGAAAGCATTTGTTAGTTGCCAAATATGAAAGCAATAAAGAGTGATAGAGCATTCCTGTGCTTTCAAGGTATGAGAGAGAGAGAGAGAGAGAGAGTGTGTAATGTAATCTTACCACAAATCCAATATACCATTATAATTTCTATTTAGTAAGTATGGAAAGTAAAGCATAGACATTGAGAATTCATTCAGGGTACACAGAGGATGTACATAGCACTGGAAAAAAAGAAACTTATATGAAAAAGGAAATTTTTATACTCAATGCATTACTTGGGGTTTTTAAACTATACAATATATGAAATATCTAATTGAATAAATACATGGATTTCTGAATGACTGGCTTACTCAACTGGATAATTAAAAATGGAAATAAATGGCAATGCAAAAGATTATATAGAATTCTGTGTTTATGATCAATTAATTAAAATATATTAGAGCTTACACAGAAGCAAATATAGAACAGAATTGATACAGTCCCTTTTACATCAGTATCTATTGGGGGACATATTAACTGCAAAATGGTGTGTGCAAGATATAACTTACAAAGATTAGAAATGAAGTAAAGCTATGAATAAATATTAGATAAACTGAAATATCAGGTTTTAATAATAGATGTAATGTGGAACTGGAGATATTAGGTTCTACAGAGTTTAAAGGCTATGGATTGGTATAATTAAGGAATAAAAACACAATGCAGGGATGGAGGAGAAAGAAGAAAAAGATAAGAATGAGGAATTTATAGATTAGTGTATATCTTAATTCTGATTAGAGAAATGTTTTTGTGTAGTAGTCAGCATTTAAGAAATTCACAAGTGGTCAAAATGCAGAGAATAAATGTCTGTTATAATTGGGATGTCTATATAACAACCTATATTCATTACTTGTTCATTACTGTAATAAAACACCTTGATCAAGGCAACTCATAGAAAGATGAGTTTAGTTGGCCTTAGATTCTAAATGGATGTCATCAAGGCAGACAAGCATGGCAGCTGATGGGCAGGGTTGCTGAAGCATCAGCTGAGAGCTCACATCTTAAACCAGAAAGAAGAAGCAGAACATGTACTGGGACTGAGTTGAGGTTTCTGAAACCTGAAAGTGGCATAATTTCTCCAGCAAGACCACACCTCCTAAACCTACCCAAACAGTGCCACCAACGGAGGAACAAATCTTCAAATGTCTGAGACTAATGGGGATATCCCATTCAAAACACCACAAGTGCCTACCCAGAGAACATTGTGGATGATCTGAGCAACATATTGAAAGAGCTAGAGGTCAGGGTGGATTGGACAAAATGATGGCTTTTGTTCATGACATGGCTGTTGCTCTAAATTCATAGCAGTTTTGTTTTCCTGAACTAGAATAAGGCAATCAACATTGTAACATAGATGTGGGCATCTCACATATAGCCTAGGAACTATATTGATGGCTGCTAGGGAAAAAGGAGTCAATATTCTTTAAGGATGTGGCCCCTGTTAGGTCAGTTATACTCCAGTGGGTGGCACCATACGCATGCACATATGAACAGTATCAATTGGACTCAGTGGATTATTTTTTTAATGGACAGTGAAGTTGCAGAAGGCTCTAGAAGTAGTTATCAGGTAGATACAGGAGGAACTGGGGTGTGAGGTGACAGCAAAGGGTGAATATGATCAAAATACATTGCCTCAGTGTGTGAAATTTAAAAAAAATAAAAATACATTTAAAGAAAGAATTGATACTTGAGGGAAGTGAACTACTTTTGAGCTCATTTGTAATTGTGATCCCATTACTTCAAGAAATATATATAATTCACAAAATGCTTGAGAGTTTTTGAATAAATCTTAAGAATATGGAAACAAATGAGAAATGTGTGTTGTTCTCAACAACTTTCTATGAGAGAAATAGATTTGGGTACAAGTAATTTCAAGATGATTTTGTTTAAGCAATAACAGAATATAGATAAGATATGCAAGTATCATAGATAAGAGATAAACTTCTGTCTCTAAATGTTGATAGGACATTTATTTGGATAATAATTAGAATTATCCAAATTGCTATTCAGGGCAAAGAGTCTTTGTGCCCATGTCTACATACTTTTAATTTGTTTGAATTCTTCCTTTAAACTCAAGTGAGCTTAAAAAAAAAAAAAAAAAAACAACAACTCAAGTGGGCACTGCCCCCAAGTGCTATGTACTGCAAACCATAAATACCAAATGGACTTGAGCCCTGTATTTGCAAAGCTAAATGATGTGGATGTCATTTGAGTAAATTAGTGTTCCAGAATTATTTCTTTAACTAGAAAAATATGCAGATGCCGACTTTTCACATGGATGCCATCAGCAGAAACCCTTAGCTCTCTCTGCTCCATGACATTTCAAAATGATACTAACAGAACCTCTGTTCTAAAATAGACTTCTTTATAAGTTGGCATTCTCCCTCCTGTATGTATTTGTTTATGGGTATTTGAATATTATCTATCGTTGCAGAGGCTAGTAATTTGTGATGTAACATCTTAAGTTGAAATATGTCTAAGGAAATCATAGCAAATGTCAAAGGTTAAAAAAGTCTAAGACCAAGAATAGTTGCATAAATATTCAAATGTTTAATACAATGTCTATTTGGATGGAAGGAAAGATGAAACTTTCAAAATCCAGATTTCTGGTGTTTGCATAAAAACAAAGACAGTTTACACAGAATGGTGGAATGTCACCAGCCATCAAAATCTCAGCAACACTCACAAAAGGAGAATTCCAAAGATCAAAACATTAAAGCAAAAAATACCAATATTTTGAAAAATATCCTGCTAATCGTAGACCATATAGCAACCAGGGACAGGACTAGAGTAATAAGGAGAAGAATTGCCCTTGAGATTCTATCATGCAAAGTGATATAAAAAATTAATTTCAATAATTGAACCAAATTGATATTTCATTTGGAAATCAATTATGCACCATTTATAAGAGGTAGAAATAGAGTAGGAAAATGACATTTTAAGCTACAACTGAGTTTCAAACAAAAGTTTGAAAGTAAAATACATAAAATGTGGATCTGTTCTCAACAGAAAGAGCACATTTAAATATATCTTTATATGTGTATAAAGATATACATATGTATATACATATATAAACATATTTAATTGCCATATATGTCAATCACAGAAAGTAAATTTGAAGACATTTTTATTTTTTACATATAGGGAACTCATTGCAGATATTACCTATAATTTGGATATGCTTATTAATTTCTATTTACTTGATACTCAATTCATTGATTGGCATGTGGTTCATTCACTCTCCATAATTCTGTTTCTGTCTTTGCTCACTGTAATATCAAAGACTTTGTAACTCAGTAAGTAAATATTTCCAGAATGCGGGATCTTTGAAATGCTTGTAGAGTGATAAAGATGTATAGATGTGTGAGATCCCAACCAGGACTTTGTTTACAGAACACTTCGCTGTACTGAGTGGACCCTTCCTTGTTGGATTGTAGCTAATGTCCTGACAAAGCAATGCCACTTAGAGCGTTCACGCATGCTCAGTGTCTGATGTGGTCTCTCCTGCTAATCTTTTACCCTGCACATTGCACATATCCTTTTGTCTCTCTGTAAATTTTTATTTACTTATTCCTCACTGAGATGAGGAGACATAATTGATGTTATTTTGCAGTTATTCACAACTGAAAATGCAGCAAATTGTACCTTTAGGAAATATAAGAAGAGACCTGGGTGGAACAAAATTTATATTATCACGTTTTCATCAAATATTTAGGCCTTGCTCCTGAGAGCAAAGATGCAGCTTGTGAAGGTGATGTGAATGAATATAGGTTGATGCTCTTAACGCGCTTGCACTTTACTGAAGAAAAGGAAAGCAACAGAGAATGTTATCCAGCACTGACATCTTTTGTTGATTGTTGGTTTATTTGTTTGCTTTTTAGGTTACATTCTGAATCCGGAGCCAAATGTTCTTTTACACTTAGGTGATGTTCTGTCAGCTAAGAATACTGAGCCCCTTGTTGTATAGCAGTAAATACAATTCATTAACCAGAAACTCCTAAAGATACAAAGCATCAGTACTAATAGGTATCCTAAGGACTATGACACATCCTTCAACTCCATGATCCCATGTTCCAATTCAGTCTAACTTCTTCACTGCCAATATGCAATCAAAGAAAATATAGAACTTATCCACATTCTTAGAAATGAAGTAAATTCTTGGTTATCTGTCCAGGATATCTACATATGTAAGTAAATATGATAGATGGATTATCAGTAAAAAGTATACTATGGATTTCCACTTAAGGATTTCTCATTTGGGGAATAAGCAATAATATTAAAACTCAGAAGATCTAAACACAAACAAGAACATAAATAAATGCTCATCCATTTGGTAACAACTTTCCCTCTCTGAATGTCTCATGATCTTCCTGTAACCCACCTCCCAAATTGCCAGATCTCACTGGCGGAAGCAGTAGTGTCCCCAAAAATGAGGAAGTTCAGTTATTGGAATAGAGTGAAGCAACCAACAACTACAGCTCATGCAAAAAACCTCTAAGTCCCAAAGCAACAAAGATCAAATAGCAAGTCTCTTTTCGGCCTCAAATCCTGTCCTTTTTCCTGAGCCCATGGAAGGACTATCCTCTCTAGTGCTTGTCTATTGCTTCTGCATAAATAATTATCACAGTTTAATAGTTTGAAGCAAATAAAGTGTTTACTATCTCACTATTTCCCTGGGTCAGAAGCTGAGATGAGTCCAAGAAGGCCCTTTCATTTGTTTCACGTATTTCATGCTCGCTTACCTCCTCTCATCAAGGTAATGTTCAGTTGGGGTTTCAAAGACTGCTACCCAGGATCATGTCTAGACAGTAGACTGGATGTGGTTCTTTAAACCTAGGATTTATAATAGGTCATCTGTACACAATCTTCACTTTTTCAAACCCAGGTATCAAGAAATCTTTTTGACAAGAATAGAATGCTTCTTTTAAGAGCCTTCATCATAAATCATACCTACACACAAGAATGTCCCTTTTGATAAAAATCAACTAATTATGCACAAATAAAGACAGTCTTGTTTTTTCCTTTTGTATTTTCTATATGTTTACCATTTTTGTCTTCAGTCATTATATAAAATGTATAATACAATGTTGAATAAAAATGTCAGAGACTTTTTCATTTTCATTTTTTTCTTATTTTTTACATAAGATACAAATATTATCTTTAAAATTTATTCTTTAAAAATGTGATACATGTACACAATGTTTGCTGATTATATTCTTTCCCTCCAGACACACCCAAACTCCCGTACAACACATCTCCCTCCCAATTTCATTTTCTTTTCACTTTTTTTTCCAATATACTGAATCCAATTAAGTTTTGTCTTTTAGGGGTATGGGGACATCTACTGAGGCAAGTGTAACCTATTGGTAGTCAAACCCCAAAGAAAAGTGACTTCCATTACCTCAGCAGCTGTCAGTTCTCAAGAGCTCCTCAGCTAGGGAAAGGGCCTTGGAAGCCTCTCCTCCTTCCATTTTAGACTTTTCAAATACCTTGATCTTAAACAAATACATTTTCTTCAGCTTACCACAAATACTGTGACTTCATATGTACCGCATCCCTGTCATGTTCAGAGAACAGCATTTCAAAGCAGTTCTCATCATCTTGCTTTTAGAGTCTTTCTATCTTCCCTCTTCTGTATTGTTCCCTGTGCCTTACAAAGGAAGTATCTGTCCAGTCTACAGCTGAGCACTCACTGTCATGTATTGTCAGCATTCTGAGAAGTCATGAGACTATGCATTAATAACTACCCAGTGCAATAAGTTGAGAAGAACACACATCCATGGATATAAACCTAAAAAAAAAATTGATTCCCTCATTGACTATATCATAGGTTTAGACCATGTTTACAGTATTAGGCACAAAACCCACTAGTTCATTACCAAAGTTAAAATATAATTTAAAAAGGAATTTTAGCAGGGGTACTTCATACAAGTAAACAATGTTTCTTCCAGAAGAAATGCATTATTAAATGAAAATCTCTGTATATCCTTATGAGTTATTGATTGGAGAGTTTCCAGAGGCACCCAAAACAACACAAGCTATTGTCATTGCTCTTTGTTTACCACCATAACTCAAGGACAAGACTATGTTGCTGAAGATACAGTATAAAAACTTTGTGGCTGAAAATATTAAAATAAAAGTTTGTTCTAGTTTAAGAAGTTTAATAAGTCCCTCCTCTAAAACAAAACAAAACAAAAATCCATCTTGAATTGACTAGGAGTCATTCTCCCTGTTGAGTACTTTTCATTCTACTAGAGACTGCTGTACAGGCTGCTGGAGAAGAAAAGATATCAACTATCTTATCCAACACTGGACCCTGCATACTATTATAGCAATCTGTCAGGTAAGATATGCTCACTGATGCAGTAATGGCATGATTGTTATGAGGATAAAGAATCAGTCTCTTCTTTTGACATAAAAATATTCTGTTGATATGCATTATGCGCTATTGTAAATTAAAAGTAACTTATATTAATATTAGGACATTATCTTGCATGATTAATTTGATGTATAATTTTTATTTTTATTTATTTATTTTTTTGAAAATTTTTTCCTTTATTTTTTATTTCTTCAAGTTACATCTCAATCGCAGTCCCCTCCCTATTCCCCCTCCAGTCCCACCATGGATATAAACCTAAAAAAAAAAATGGGGACATCTACTGAGGCAAGTGTAACCTATTGGTAGTCAAACCCCAAAGAAAAGTGACTTCCATTACCTCAGCAGCTGTCAGTTCTCAAGAGCTCCTCAGCTAGGGAAAGGGCCTTGGAAGCCTCTCCTCCTTCCATTTTAGACTTTTCAAATACCTTGATCTTAAACAAATACAAGTCCCACCCTCCCACCCTCAACCCCCCATCCTCTTCCCTTTTTTTTTTTCTTTTAAGTTTAAGGTATATCTTATTTCCCCCTACAGTTTCCCCTTTCAGTCCAACAAATGGCTCTTTCTCTTATAATAACAAATACAATACAGTACAACAGAGGTAATTAGGCCACAGTTATGAGGGTTATATGGCTTAACGTACATTCCCAATGACCAGTCCATATGTATTTGGTACTTGACTTTAACATTCTACTATCTAAACATCTCCATGAGTTTAAAGGTCTATATCTGACTCAACATTCATACTAACTTGCAACACAATTTTAAAAGTATCTTCTTAGATCTATAACACTCTCTTGACTCCTAAACAACTCAAAATTAAATTATGAGACTCTAGCTATCTGTTCTTCAACCACCTCAGAGACCTGAGAGGGATAAATATATCTGATTTTATAGGAAGTACAGGGCCTGCAGCTTCCCAAACTAAGAAATGACATACCTGTGGCTGCCTGGACAGTTCCCATTTTCTCTCCATACATTACAGCATCGATCTTCAGTCATTTGGCCCCATTTCTCTGACAGACATTGATTGTAGAGCAGGGGTTATGAAGGGCTTACCTACCCTGTCTTGTAGATCCCCAATGAATGAAGAGGCTCTTGGCCCTCATACGACCTCTCAACTGACATGAGGGACTATTATATAAGGACACCCCACCCCAGAGAAATGGGATGGAAGGGTTAGGAGGTAAAGAAAAAAAAAAAAGAAATGTGATGTTTCGGCCTTTTACTACTAATTGTCATAAACTGTTTAGGGTAATTAAGAAATGCAAACTAATAGTCATGCAAGCCTGTCATTGTATTAGGTACTATGACCGTCTATTATAGTTATTTTCTAAGCTAATCAGAAATAAAGCTGCTAAGAGACAAGCAACATCTGCTTATCCTAATATAAGAGATAGATAGGGCCTCTTCAAAAACCTCAAGAGATCTGCAGAATATGGCATTCAAAGATGTTTTCTTACTTAAGATTTTTTGATATCGAGACATGTCAGCTCCTGACAGCACCCCCTATTCTCCTCCAAGTAGAAGATGAGCATTGAAGAATCTCCAGTGGGAGATGATTGAATTAGTCGCAAGCCTATCTCTTGGTAGGAAAAACCCCTTGCTCCAACTGTAGACAGAATGCTGTCCAAAAAGGACAAAACCTGGAAGCAGTAAGTCGACAGCCTAGCTCTGCCAAGACAGGGTAGGTAAGTCCTTGATGTATAATTTTTAAATTACTGATAAATATTAATTTTTTTCAGCATGAATGTACTTATACAGGATTTTCTTCAATATTTTGGATAATTAAACAAGTATTTCAATATTAATAATTCTTTAGTATTGATTAGTGAAATAATATATTTCAATATTAAATAATTTTTCAATTTTGAGTAATGTATGTGTCCTTAGAATAAATTTGCCTTAATATTTTACTTATTTGAAGCAATCAACTCTTTCCTTTATGTAAGAATGCATTTTGCTCATGGTTTTCTTTTTCTCAACCTAGTGAGTTCTGGTTTTAATAACAAAATGTTTTAAACAAATTTAAGTAATTAGATAAGCACAATAATTAAAATAATGACAAAATAAATTGAAGATGACAAAATAAATCAAAATAGACGCATGGTGCACTTTCATGTTCAAGTTAATTTGTTAAAATGTCTATACTACTTAGAGTGATTTAGAGATCCAATTTAGCCACCACCAATGAAGTCACAAAGACCCCAAATGGAAAACAGTTTTAATAAAATAATAAAATGGGAACATCAAAATTTCTGACTTCAAGAGAATCTGTCAGGATCCAGCAACCAAAACAGCATAACCTCAATATAAAACGTGACTCACAAAAGGTGAACAGATTGTAAACAAAAACAAGACATGATCCATGCATCTATAACTAATTGATATTTTGATAAATGTGAGAAATTTATACTGGATATCTTACAACCTATTTAACAAAGAGTGTGGTAAAATTGAAGGTCCATTTAGAGAACAACTAAGAGTGGCCTCTATCTTAAACAATTCACATAAGCCAAGTCGAGATGAATCAACGATCTGAAAATATAAAGTTACTTGTGAAGACTTAACTGAAGAACTTTTAATATATCACAGTAGGAAAGGATTTTTAAGACTCTCAAAGTCCAGGAAAAGGAGAAGGCAAAATAAATAAATGGAATGATGTCAAACTGAACACTTCATCATAGCAAAGGGAAGAATCAACGTAATATATTATGGAAATATTTGTAAGCTTTTCATCTGAGAAGAGATTAACTTCTACACCATAAAAGGAGTTGTAAAACTCACCAGACACCTGAATACTACAATTTAGAAACAGGCCAATGATCTCAGTACATAATTCTGAAAAGAAAATAACAAATAGCCAATCAGTACATGAAAATATGCGTAATGTGTTTAATCATTGGATAAATGCAATTCAAAATTGCAATGAGATATCTTACCCAGCTATTCTCAACAAGTAAACAATAATAAATGCTGTACAAACAGTGCATAAAAAGAAAATGGGTTTCTTTTTCACTCATCAGTGAGGATGTACTTTGCACATATTCTCAGGACTCTGAGAAGTCATAAGACTCTGCAGTAACCACTATCCACTGCAATAAGGAGCTTCTATAACAAAGGTTGAGAACACACATCCATGGATATAAACATAAATATTTAAAATACAGTTTGACAAAATAGCCACCACTTACTAATACACATGACTTTTAATGTCCTTCTGCTTTGTTGTTCTGTCTGTTCTGTGACTACTAAAGATAAAGTGGGTAACTATGCTCTGTTGTCCGCCATAATTATTCTTCCTTGACACAAGCCAATGCAGGTAGATGACCATGGTCTGAATCTTCTGAAACCGTAAGTTCAAACAAATATTTTTTTTTTTAGTTTAAAAATGTTTCTTTCAAATATATTCACAGTGATGTAAAGCTTATTAAAAGATATGAACTGAACCTTGAACCATATTACAAAGCTACACTAATTAATAAATGATGTTACTGATACAAAAATATCAGCACAAATCCAGACAGCATGATTAATGTTTCTCCTCCCACATTTGGAAGTCAGAAGCAAGAAGATCATGCAACATTGACTGAAAAACAACACACACATCACATACAAGCGTATTTATATATTACATATGTATCATATATATGTATATATTTGATGGGTTGGAGTTTTTCATGCAAATCTATAAAATCAATACTTGTTAGGCTGAATCAGGAAGATCTCAAGTTCAAGGCCATCCTGGGTAACTTAGTGAATCTCTACCTAAAAAAAAAAAAAAAAAAAAAAAAAAAAAGTAACAGGTGTCAGGAGCTAGGTAGAGTCAAAGGCTCTTCAGAGTCCTGTGGATGGACAACGACACTGGGATCCCAGCAGTGGACTGGTGCCAGGACTTGAGGGATCCCAACACTAGGGCCTGAAGCTAGACATTTTTCCTGTAAAGCTGTTGAAATTCTTTGCTTAATGTACCCATGGTACCTTGCAAAAGAGAAACTAGAAGCACTGTGAGTTTCCTAGCATTCTGCCATGTGATGCACCCCACTGGCTTCTTTTCTGATTCCCTACTTGAGGGATATATAAGGAGCTGTGTTGCCAATAATTTGCTTACTTGGGGCATCAGCTCTCACAGCACTCCTGATTCCAGCTTTTGATTCTTCTTTTTCTCATTCCTGGTTCCGCCAGTTGAAGTTCGAGAATGAACCCAGGAAGAACAGCTGGTGCAGCTCACTCAGGACACAACTTACTGAGATCATACTTAACCTAGCAGGTGGCTAAGTCCTAGATTCAGTTCAAGGTGTTATTCATTTATTAATTGACTAATTAATTAATATACATCACTTAATAA
>CAJQZJ010000408.1:652656-713404 GCA_907164525.1 Lophiomys imhausi
TCTTAAAGGTATTGTTTGTAGTAATACTTAAAAATGAAATGTCAAGTGAAAATATTTTTAAAGTTTGATTTATTGCATTAAAGCATTTCAGCCTAGGTTTGTGAAAATATTTTTAAAGTTTGATTTATTGCATTAAAGAATTTCAGCCTAGGTTTGTGAAATTTATTTTTTTCTGTTTTTTTTTTCTTTGAACTTTAAAAGAATCAGAGAAAATACTTAAAGGCTCTGAGAAACTAAGCAATAGCAATATTGTCCATCCTAGTAGATGGGCTTTACTCAGTCACCACACAGACGAGTCTGGGTGACAGAGCGACTATATCATTGGCATAGGGCAGTAAGGCTAACATTGTCAGAGGATGTAACAGGGAGGGACTCAATATTTCAGAAAATATATTAAGTATAAAAGGAAAAGTTATAAGAAAGGTCACAGACAGGCTTCGTTTTCCTGTGATCTTGAAATGTTCTCTGTAGAATAGGCACTGGAACTCCTAAAGAACTCAAGATTTAGAGGCAAAGAGGAAGTGATTGCATTCCAGCTCTTTCATATATGTGCTGAACTGTATTTGGTGACTCAATGGACTAGTGTTGAATTCTGTGTTATACACTCCTAGCTAATAATAATGATGATAGTTCTATAAAGACAACTAGTGTACACAAACATGCATAAACTCACTTGTCTGATTTTCCTTTGAGACAAGGTCTTACAATAAAGCTCAGGCTACCATAGAACTTAGAATGCAACCTGTCTTTTTCACCTGAGTGTTGAGATTACAGGTGTGTACCATCATCCATAGTTATGAGTTAGTGTTGTAATTATTTCTTTTATTTGTTGAGATTATAATATAGTTACATAATTTCCTCTTTCATTTTCCTCCTGCCAAACCCTGTGTTATATCCCTCCTTCCTCTCTTTCAAATTCATGGCTTCTTTTTCATTAACTGTTGTCGAATACATGCGCACATACATACATACCTTATTCTCAAATGCATAAATACAACTCGCTCAATGTGTATGATGTTGATTACATGTACTTTTTAGAATATACACACAAAAATTGCGTTCTATTTATAAATGTTGCTAAGTATCAAACTGACATTCACTAACATAAGGTATAAGAGACAAGTTATACCAGACATCTCATTTGATTTCTATGCCAAGATTATACACATGCAAATTTTATTTTAAAATGTTTAATGATTAAACGTGATAAATGAACTGAAGATATAAGAATTTTGGTGACATAAAGTAGATAGGGAGTAAGTGATGTACTCCTTGAACATGGAAAAGTCATAACCGATGTTGCTGTCTTCATCGGAACGCCACACAATTTTTTCTTCAAAATAAACTATGTTATTTTTTTGTTTCAAGATATCTGAAAATTCTTGTAATCACATGTTAAGTCAACATAGCTATTTTATTACCTCCCAATGTTCTCCTCTTGTGTGTTGTTCAAATTGCTGAGTCTGCTTACTTACACAGGCTAATGTACCCTCAGATATTCTGCCATGGTTTTATGTCCCCCAGCAGTTTCCAGGGAAATGTTATATCTCATTGAGTGTATATCCTCCAGGCAGTGAATAGATGTAGATAAGAAGGACAGAAATAAATATTATTCCTTAGTAATTATGTGAGACTTTGCCTGGTGTCCCTTCTGTGAGGATAAAGATCCTGAATGAGCATGGAAGGAGGTATTATTTTTCCACAGTAAGATTCATAATAGTCTGCTGACTTACAGTGATGGGCATAGGACTTGAGGGGCAGGTTCAAAGCTGGTACCACATCCTGCTTCTGATGTACTCTGCTTAGATGTTCTGCTTAACTGCAATGCATGACTGGCCATGTCTATTTCACGATACAGAATATTTAAAAACATCTCATATACCAAGTACTCTGAAATCATTACTTATTATTGTTATCACTTTTTATTACTTGTATAGAAAAAGTAGTGGTGGGAGTTATTGTTAAGAATTTTAGATACTTCACAACTCCATAAATAATATTATAAAAGTACAAGCACTAGTATCTTAGATCATACAGATTCAGAAGGAAAAAAATATATATATATATTCAGAGTAAATGATATGGCTGTGAAAATAACCACAATTATAAACACAAAGAGCATTTATTTGTACTGTAAAGTTGGTCAAAAATATCAGGGAAATGTATTATGTTAAATAAAGTTATCTTAGCTTCATTGTATTAAATACTATTGTGTTTGAGTGCATACAGATTCACACACCCATACAAAGGCAAAACTAAGTAGTATTAAAAGACATAAAAATGAATATATTCATGAGTAAAAGTGAAGGACCTGTTTTCTCCCAAACACTGGGTATAGCCCAAGCCTCAGTGAAGCAGACGTCTTGTTAGGTCTACGTAGCAGTTCGATAGACAGTCACAGAAAACTTATTTATGATGCATATAAATGGGATGGATTTGACTACAGGTTTACATAGTTATGACTCAGGGTATTCTCTTTTCTTCTTTTCCAAGGACAGATAACAAGTCAGTATTACAAACTCCTGAGCTTTGAGCTAGCCTGTGTCAATGGCACTGGCCACCAAGTGGTGGCACCCGCCCTCATTGCTGAGCACTCAGAAGGCATCTCCACTTCTCTCCGATGTGGACTGTTTTGGTAATCATCTAAACTAAGAACCACTGGGCTTTGGGGTAGATATTGCCAATACTGAATTATCACTCAAAGGAATTTAAGAATTCCATTCTTTCCTCTGCGATCATACTCCTGACCTGAGACCTAAAAGGAAAACAAAAGTTTCAGTGCCCAGAAGATGAGAGACTCTAGCAAACGCTTGACATCTCATTGGCTTCTCAGTACCTTAGCAAAATGACCTATACTCAACAGTCAATTATCACCCAAGGAGATAAATGAGCATGTGCTGACCACAGAAGAAAGCCAGTGTGGACCAGATATTTTATAAACCTCAACCCCGGTCCTAGGTAGGCTGCATGCATGGCAAATACATGAACTTGCTTGTACTGTTTTGTGGTATCTTTGACATGGACTATAACATAGGTAGTGTGTACATGCGTGCCATGCTTTAATAAGCTTCTGAAATATAGAATTATAAAAATTATAAAAGTATTTACTCATGTATGTTTCAAAATGTTGAACATTTCTGCACAATTATAATTTGCCAGTGCATTTCTTAACTCCATTTACTATGTTTCCCATTTAATGGATCAAATAGAGAAAATTTGATTTAACACTTTTTTTTCTTTTTCAAACATTTATTTAATGTGTTATTCACATACCAAGACTGAAAACATCTTTCTCTTGAGACTTCTGACTTGAGAGTTATTCGTGAATTCAGAGGTAATTTTCCCTGGACTCAAATGAGAGGCCTGGGCAGCCAGGGGAAGATTTAAAACTTTTTAAAAAGCATTTATTTATTTCTTCAAGTTACATTTCAATCATAGTCCTTTCCCTTTTCCCCCTCCCAGTCCCAACCTCCTACCCTCTTCCCCCTCACCCTCCTATCTGCTTTCTTATTTTTTTAAATTTAAGGTGTATGTTCCCCCCCCAACAACTCCCCCTTTTAGTCCAATAAAAGGCTCTTTTTGTTATAAGAATAAATAAAATACAAAGCAATAAGAACAATTAGGATACAATTATGAGAATTATAAAGTATAACTTATATTCCCAAAGTCCAGTATACGTATTTGGTAAATGATATTAATATTCTGTTATCTATCTATCTCAATGAGTTTTAAGTTCTAAAACTTTTATAAAATTAAAAAATAAATAAACCAGTTTTTATTCTAATCATATATTATTGGAATTAACTTCTTAATATTTTGTTTAAATTTTTACAAGTATGTTCATATGTTGATAAGTGAGACTGAAATATATGTGCCACTTTTCGTATTTTTCATGGCTTGATATGAAAATTATCTCAGCCTTAGCCAAAGATACAGGTAAAATATTCATTTCCCAGTTCTCTGGTGCATTGTATAAGTTCAGAATTAACTCTAATCTTCACTACTTCCTGAATCTTTAGTACTATTATCCTCTGAGAAGCTTGTCATTTTTTCTAAGTGGGTTCAGCCATTTTTACCTTTGAGAATCATTGTGTTCTTCTCCCAATAGTTATTCAATTTAGACAAAGAACAAGCATTAATTGTAGTCATTCTTATTCTTCAAACCTGACTACCTCTATTTTTTATTCTATTTCTTCTCTGATAGTTCTTTCTCTTCCTTTATGCTCCCATCAGAGATATCTCTTTTGTGGAACTGTCCAAGCTGATCCTGTTCCAATTTTCTTTCTTACAAAAATCTCAAGGACCTGAGAGAATGGAGCATATCAGAGTTCAGGAAATGGCCTCTCAATATTTTCAAGAAACTGAATCTTTCCATTACACAGTTTCTGAGTGTGCCTTGGTCCATGCTTCAGAAGTGTATGAAGTCTTCTGTACAATCATTTGACAGGTATTCAAAGAACGCTTCATATGCCCAGGTCCAAGCCAGGCACTGAGCACCAAGTGCATGCTAGCCTTGTCCTCTTCTTCTCCAACCTATCACAGTGAGCTCTTTGATGCATTTTCCACAAGAAAATAATTACAGCTGAAGGTCAATGAATAGACACAAAGCAGAGAACCCAAAGGAGGTATATCTAAATGTACAGGAACAAGAAGTTGTCACCAAGGAGTGAATTTGTATTGCCTAGTTGTGGATAACTTAGTCTTTGACCAAGACTATCCCTGTAGATGGCACAACCTGTGAATTACTGTGGCCTTTGGAAATGCAATTTAGTCTATCACGTTATCTAGACTCTATCAGATGTTTAAAGCTATTCCTGGTTATAATTGTTTGTTCAATCATGTAGAGTAGATGTTCATTCGTCATCAGGAAGAATGATATGTGTAGACTCATCATTACCCTTGCTTCAGAAGTAAAACTCATTCTGTCAAAATAAAAAGGCAGAAAAAAAAAAAACATGAGAGGATAAGAGATGAGGTTGCAAGAATGATCAGAGCCCAGGTGGTAAAGTTGGTTGAAAACTATAAGTTGCATCTTACTTGTGCTGAGGTCCATAAGAGTTGATGATGAGGAAGATATCAGCATAGTCAAACTCTCAAAGTACAGGACAAGATAGTGAGGGCTACAGACTTGTTATACATCTGTATACACAAACACTTTTGCTTTTATAGGCATTTTGGCTATATTTTGGAAGAATTGGCTTCAACCTCTATATCACAATCCAATCTCCTATAGAAGAGAAGGTCTCACAAACTGAAAATCCTATGTGTCCATCAGATTCTGTGTCACCACACACAAGCATCTAAAATTCTCCAGTCTTGAACATTTGGAAAGTCTAAAAAAGAAGCACATAATTGTTATTGCTTTGATTTGAATGGAAAGTTCTATGAAAATACCTGTGGACAACTGCAAAAGCTGAAAGTCTAGCTTAAGAATCTGTAGTTGGAAGAACTGAATGGTTCCGGGTAAAGGAAGAAACATTGAAAATATGAAAGTGAACTCATGAACTGGCTGTGGAATTTAAGCCAGATTGTATAATGAGCATCGAAACTGGAGCTAACTCTGCAAGAGCA
This sequence comes from Lophiomys imhausi, assembly GCA_907164525.1. Lineage (NCBI taxonomy): Eukaryota > Metazoa > Chordata > Mammalia > Rodentia > Muridae > Lophiomys > Lophiomys imhausi. Next base: position 658,228 of record CAJQZJ010000408.1, read on the forward strand.
CATTTGACTGTTGAAGTTAACTGCAGAAAATTTGCATGTGAAATACATCATCCTATGACCTCAGTGCAGAAGAGAACTGTGTATCATCTAATTTTGAAGTTAAGCTAACTTGCAAAAGAGTCAACAGACCATAAGGCTAACAGAGAATGTTTCACTAAATGGTACATATCAAAACATTTCACAGGGAATTCCAATAGAAGTCCAAGGACCTCCAACAGGGACTTCTTTGCTCTCTATGAGCCTTAATGTCCCAGCTGCAAGCTCTGTGAGAAAGCAACTGATATTTGCCATAAGAAAACAACTTGTAGTACCTGCTATAGTTTATTATATTCTACCTTTCCCCAAGAGGACACATGTTGAAGGCTTGGTTCCTGGGGTCAGGGCAAGAAGTTCTGAAAGGATATAATACTTTTAGTAGATGGGTAGAGGGAGGGGTGGAGAGCTTAGTTGACATGATTAGTATCGTCTTGTTTCTTTGAAGCTTTGGGTCCTGACTCACAAAAGGAACAATTTGTTCCACATACATTCACACCATGGTGTGCTGATTTGTTAGAGGCCCCAAAGCAGGATCTCCCAATCTTGGAGTAGATCTGTAAATAATGAGCCCAAAAAACCCTTTACCTTTGTATAATAACTTAACTTATTCCAAGCACTCATTATAGTAAAGAGAAGTTGAAGAATGCAAGCATGACACCTTTCTCACCTGTAGATCTCTAGACTTTATAAGAATCTCACATCTTGTTTATTTCTATATTTTTCCCAGCATGATAAGGGGTACTAAGACCATTGATGATGTGTGGATAAATTTAGATAAACTTTGAGGTATCTAAATTATGATTTTATTAACACAAAATTAAAAATTATAACACATTGATTGAACTGGATGTGTGCCCTCTAATTCATGTTGATATCTAATATAAATGTGATGATGGGATTTATCTATGGAAATTTTGAGAAGTAACTATGTCATGAGGTTATAAGTCTTTATATATGTATATAAATATATTCTTTTTTAACTTTTATTTATTATTTTGTTACATCTCCATCCCATCCCTCCACCCTCTCCTAGCCCCCATTTACCACCCTATGCCCCTCTTTTACCCCTCCCATGCCTCCAATATGTGATGTCTCTGTGTATCAGCCCCCCTCAGTTCGTTAGTCACATGAGGTTTAAGAGCTTCCTCTTGCACAGGAAGATCACATGACAGTTCCACTAGGGTAGAGTGTTCCATTAACAGGTAACCAAGTCCATGTTCCTGTTCTTTTGGGTCTATTGGTTACAGGATGGTTATCCTGTACTATATGGCTAAAATCCAGTTATGAGTAAATATGTGCCATGTATATCTTTCTGAGTCTGAATTAGCTCACTCATGATAAGCTTTTCTAGTTCCATACATTTGGTTGCAAATTGCATGATTTCTTTGTTTCTGATAGCTGAGTAGTACTCCATTGTGTAAATGTACCACAGGGTTTTTTGTTTTTTGGTTTTTTTTTGTTTTGTTTTGTTTTATCCATTCTTCGGTTGAAGGACATCTGGGTTGTTTCAAGTTTCTAGCTGTTACAAATAAAGCTGCTATGAACATAGTTTAGGAGATGTCCTTGCGGATTGGTGAGGAATCTTTTGGATATATGCCCAGGAGTGGTATGACTAGGTCTTGAGGTAGAGCTATTTCAAGTTTTCTAAGGTATCAAGATATCGCTAGACTAAGCTGAAGTTATAACTCTTATACTGGGATGAGTTTCCTTATGAGAAGAGGCTAAAGAGCCAGCTAGATGCATTTGCTTTCTACACACACACACACACACACACACACACACACACACGCACAGTGAAAAGGTAAACCATCCAGATCCTGGAAGAGAAATTGGGAGAGGACCCTGGCCAAACTCACACTTTGGGTTGGCCTTCTAGCCTCAATAAACATGAGAAATACATTACTGATATTTGCAACCCAGTTGTTTGTATTTGTGACAGCAGCTTAACTTAAGACATCTCTAGACAAAGAATACTCACAATGACATTAGCTCAAACTAAATCAAAGACCTTAAATGCTGTGGCTCTAAGAGTCTTGTATCTTCAGTTTCAATCTATGTGTTTCTGCTAATTGCTGCCACAAACATGGTGTGACTTCTTTATTTACTCTGAACTTGAACCCCACTGAAGCACTGGAAGTGAAGATGGTAATTTTACTTCCTCACTTGGCATATTGTAAAAAGAAGAAATTATGTTAAATATGTTTGGTATTCTATAATTGCTACCAGGAATGTGAAGCAAAAAAAATAACAGACTCATAAAAATGCCAGTGTCTGAATCAAAAATTAGTTTTAATCTTCTACTTACAAATGTGGATTTATAGACAACATCAAGATCTTGAAGCAGTTCATGATCTCCTCAACAGGACTAAATACCTGGGTCCACACTCAGTCCAATAATTATGCGAGAAGTTGTTGACAGGCAGTTTTCACATATACTCTCTGTTTCAGATCCCTTGTCAGAATAATTTGAGTAATATTTCACGGGCATGATATTGATATGACATTAATAGATATTATTGTGTCTATGCAGTTGATGTGAAGGTTAACTGTCTTAAAGTCCATAAAGTACTTCAACTTTAGTCACAGCCTTGCACAGAGAAATCCCTCAATCCATACTAGTAACTATATTTATTTCAGTTATATTTCCTTAAATGAAAAGGATTAAGATACCTGTTCCTATAGCATAGTATAATTTGTTTTATAAATTCTTTGTCAACATCAAAACACAGTTAAATTTTTCTTATAGGTAAAAATGAATAGCAGTGAGGAATTTTTTTTTCTTGATAGACTGTAAGTCTTGCAATCTTAGGTCTAATCCCTAAGAAACCACACATGAGCATCCTGACAGACTACAGTTCTGATCTCTCTCAGTATCGATTCCATTTTCTTCCTCAGTATTAAACCTTGGAGTATAAGAACACAGGAATTCCAGAAAATCAGCAATTTACTTTGTTCCAGAATGTTCTTTATTCTAGAAGATCACCAGAATGTTCTTTATTTGAGGAGATCACCAGAATGTTCTTTATTCTAGGAGATCACCAGAATGTTTTTTATTCTAAAAGATCAACAACCTCTAAATAGTTTTATTCAATTTTATTTTTTATTATTAGAAAATGTCATCCATATGTACAATGCATCTTGATGCACCCTTATTCCCTTACTCCAACTTCCCTGCCAAGCTAAAATTTATCTCCCTCCCAAATGTAAGTCTTCCTTTTGTTATATAGCCAACTGAGTTCAGTTACTACTGCCCATATACACATGGGCATGGGGAAATTCACTACATCATGATCAATTTACTCCTCAAAGAAATGTAACTCTCCATGAGCCCTCAACTGCCAATAGCTCCTCAGCTAGGAGTAGGGCCTCAGGAGACCTTCCCTCATCATTTCTGGAATTTTTAGCCAACTTAATTTTGTGCAGGCCTTGTGTAGGTAACCATAGATGCTGTGAGTTTCTGTGTGTGACAGCCATGTCCCGTTCAGAAAACATCATACCACAGGCACTACCCATCCTCAGTACATTTTTAACCACTTCTTCTGAGATTCTCTCTGTGCTTTGGAAGGAAGTGTAGATACAGATGTCTCACCTGAGACTGAGTCCACACACTTATCCACAGCACTTTGAACATTTCTGAGACTCTGTATTAACCAATTCCCACAAAAATAAGCTTCTCTGACCAATGCTGGTAAGAGCATAAATCTATGGATGTAAGTACAAATATTTAGAAGGCAGTTTGACAGGACATTTTATCAAAAGCAGCATCAGTATGTTCTCCTGAGAATGAGCATACATAAAAGGATTCTGTGTCTTATTACTGAGATATCTGTACATTCATGTTTGTTAATGTACTATTTTTTAATAGTTTATTTTTTATTTCTTCAAGTTACATCTCAATCACAATCCCCTCCCTACTCCCCCCTCCAGTCCCACCCTTCCACCCTCCTCCCCCTCACTACCCCCATCCTCCTCCCTTCCTTTTTTTTTTTTCTTTTTTTTTTTTTTTAGTTTAAGGTATTTCTTTTTCCCCCAACAGCTCTCCCTTTCAGTCCAAAAAAAAAATGGTTCTTTTTCTTATAACTATAAATACAATACAAAACAACAGAAATAAATAGACCACAATTATAAGAATTATATGGCTTAGCATACATTCCCAATGTCCAGTCCATATGTATTTGGCACCTGACTTTAACATTCTACTATCTAACCATCTCCATGAGTTTAAAGTTCTATATCTAACTCAGCTTTCATACTAACTTGCCTCACAATTTTAAAAATATCTTCTTAGATCCAGAACACCCTCTTGATTCCTAAACAACTCAAAATTTAAAGATGTTTTCTTAACTTAAGATTTTTGATATCGAGACATGTCAGCTCCTGACGGCACCCCCTATTCTACTCCAAGTAGAAGATGAGCATCGAAGATTCTCCAGTGGCAGATGATTGAATTGGTGGTAAACCTTTCTCTTGGCAATAAAAACCCCTTGCTTCAACTGTAGACAGACTTCTGTCCAAAAAGGACAAAACTTGGAAGCAGATAAGTCGACAGTCTAGCTCTGCCAAGACAGGGTAGGTAAGTCCTTCATAACCCCTGCTCTACAATCAATGTCTGTCAGAGAAACGGGGCCAAATGGCTGAAGATCGATGCTGTAATGTGTGGAGAGAAAATGGGAACTGTCCAGGCAGCCACTGGTATGTCATTTCTTAGTTTTGGAAGCTGCAGGCCCTGCACTTCCTATATAATCAGATATATTTATCCCTCTCAGGTCTCTGAGGTGGTTGAAGAATAGATAGCTAGAGTCTCATAGTTAATGTACTATTTTTAATAGCTAAGAAATGGAATAAACCCAGATGTTCATCAACTGACAATTATATCATGAAATATGATGCATGTTGTACATGATGAAATACTATTTTGCTGTAACAAAAAATTGAAATCATGAAATTTGTAGGTAAATGGATGCAACTACATAAAATTACAATGAGTGAAGTTACCTAGATCTCAAAAGATGAACTCCACATGTTTTTTCTCGTATTTGAGTCCTAGCTTCAAATCAGTTGTTGTTTCGCATATTTAACCCAGAGTGCATGTAGAAACTAGGAATCTATAAACAGAATGTATTAAGGGGTGGGAAAGTTGATTATAGATGAGAGAATATTAGGGAGAAGAACACTGGGGACAGAAATTTTCAAACATGTAACGAGGGATGGGGATTGGAGAATGAAAGAATAGAAGAAGATGCATCCAAAGTGAAGAGTGCTTGAAAAAGCTATAGTATAACCCATATTCTTGAAACTCACGGGAAAAAAATATAATGAGGGCATTTCAAAACACATGTGCCTAGGGTTGTTTTGATTGTTAACTTGGCACAACCCACAAAGATAGAACTTTAGTCTGAGAATTTCTTTAACTAGACTGGTCTGTGGACATTGTGTAGGGAATTTTCTTACCTACTAATTCAGGAGGTCCCAGTCCACTGTGAGTAGTACCATCTCTAAGCAGGTGGTTCTGGGATGTGTAAGAAAGCTATCTGAGCATATACCACTGAGTGAGCCAAAGATTACACCAGCAGGCAGCACTTCTGTATTATTTTGCTGCAAGTTCCTGCCCTGATTTCCTCAGTGATGGACTGTACCCTAGAAATATAAGTGAAATAAATCTCTCATTTCCCCATTGCTTTTGGTAAAAGTGCCATGTGTTCTCCCCACTTTGACCAGGTATCTCTCCATTAACCACTGCCCACAGCAAAATGTAGATTCTCTGATCAACTGTGAAAAAAATCACAAGTCCATTGGTATAAGTACAATATTTAAAATGCAGTCCGTGAGCATAAGAATTTCACAAAACAATGAAGGCCCTACCCTACTCTATGACTTCCCTAGTCATAAGTTTTTGACCACATTTGCAGTACCAATTAATTCCTTTCTCCAGTGCAGATTGCAATCTAACTAGAATGTATTTGGTTACTCCATAATGGCCATACCTTCCACTATTGTATCAGAAAATACATTTTGCCTGGCAGGTTTGGTATTGTATGTAGCATGAAGGGTTCAGCACTAGGTTACCATTGTTACCTTTTTATTCCCAGCAAGCTAAAAATTACCTTCTAGTAGTATGAAAGCTAGTCATCATGGAGGGACTTTCCCAGTCACTTGGAGACAAAGTTCTCTGAGTCATACAACCAAAAATGTTTGGTGTCTTCAATGGTAGAATTTCAACATCTCATTATGGCAGACCATCAAGAAAAGTGTTTACAACTTGTATTATCAGAGGTACTTGTAGAGTCTTTCTCATATGGAGCTAGCCTATACCTCCATTTTGGAAACATACCTGTGCATGCTCAAGCATATATGGTATAGCTAGGTCATCAACCCCCCATAAGGCTTGAAGAGTATCTAACAAGATGGACTGAATGCAATGTAAGAGCTTGAGGATATGGAAATGTGATGTGGATGCTGTTTCCTTGACATAACATCCTTGTTACACTCATAAACTCCCAGCAACTGTGGTTACCTGCACAAGATCTGCACAGTATCAAGATAGCTAGAAAATTCTAGAATGGCTACAAGAAGGGTTCATTGTGCTTCATTCCTAGTTATGTAGTTATTGGTAGATGATGGATATTGAGAGAGAGAATTTTCTTTGATAGTAGGACCACTCGTAGTTTGAATATGCTCTAGTAATGAGCTCAAATACATGTTCATATGGGCAGCAGTAATTTGTTTCAGGTGGTTAAAATTGCAAAAAGAAGAAGACATGAATTTGTAGGTGGCATTTGTTAGAAGAGTCTGGGAGGAGCTGGGAGTGGCATAGAGAGTGGGTATCTTATTTAGGTATCTTTTGCCATGATAAATTCAATGGCTGAAAGCAACTTTGAAAGGAAAAGGTTTATCTCAACTTGCAGATTATAATCCATAATCTGGAGGAGTCAGAGTGACAACTCATTGCAGGAAGCCAGAGACAGGAACTTAAACTGAATCATAGAGGAATGCTTTTTACTGGCTTGTTCCTCTTGGATTCCTCACTCTACTGTTTTATAACACCAGGATTATCTCTCCAGGAGTGACAGTGCTCCAAGTGAACTGGGGCCTACCATATTAATCTTTATTCAGGAAAATACTCTACAGATAAATTGAGACATTTTTCTCAATTGAGGTTCTTTTTCCCATGTGATTCTAGCTTGTCTCAAGTTGATAAAAACTACCCAGGACAGTAGATGCAATCAAAATATATCAAAAGTTTTGACTTCTTTGTCAAAAATTAAGTGACCATAGGTGTATGGGTTCATTTCTGGGTCTTCAATTCGATTCCATTGATCCACTGGTCTGTTTCTATGCCAGTACCATGCTGTTTTTATTACTATTGCTCTGTAGTACAGCTTGAAATCTGGGATGGTGATACCTCCAGATGTTTTTTTATTGCACAAGATTGATTTAGCTATTCTTGGTTTTTTGTTATTCCATATGAAGTTGAGAGTTGCTTTTTCCAAGTCTATAAAGAATTGTGGTGGTATTTATAGGAATTGAATTGAATCTGTACATTATTTTTGCCAGGATGGACATTTTTATTATGTTGATCCTACCTATCCATGAAGCCAAAACCATACAATGGAAAAAGGACAGCATCTTCAACAAATGGTGCTGTTCTAACTGGATGTCGAAATGTAAAAGAATGAAATTAGACCCATACTTATCACCTTGCACAAAACTAAAGTCCAAGTGGATCAAAGACCTTAACACAAAGCCTGACACACTAAATATATTAGAAGAGGAAGTGGGGAAAACCCGTGAACTCATTGGCAGAGGTGACAACTTCCTAAACAGAACACAAACATCTCAGTCTCTAAGACCAACAATCAATAGATGGAACCTCATGAAACTGAAAAGCTTCTGTAAGGCAAAACACACTGTCATTCAAACAAAAGGGCAACCTACAGATTGGGAAAAGATATTCACCAACCCCACATCTGACAGAGGGCTAATATCCATAATTTACAAAGAACTCATGAAATTAAATGCCAAGAAACCAAATAATCCAATCAAAATATGGGGAACAGAGATAAACAGAGAATTCACACAGAAGAAATCCCTAATGGCCGAGGGACACTTGAAGAAATGTTCAGCATCTTTAATCATCAGAGAAATGATGACTCTGACATTCCATCTCACACCAGTCAGAATGGCTAAGATCAAAAACTCAAATGACAGCACATAGTGGCGAGGTTGTGGAGAAATGGGAACCCTCCTCCATTGCTGGTGAGAGTGCAAACTTGTACAACCACTATGGAAAAAAGCCTGGCAATATCTGAGAAAACTTGGAATAGCTCTACCTAAAGACCCAGCCATTCCACTTCTGGGTATACATCCAAATGATTCCTCACCAAATCACAAGGAAGTTTTCTCATCTATGTTCATAGCAGCCTTATTTGTAATAGCTAGAAACTGGAAACAACCCAGATGTCCCTCAACCAAAGAATGGATAAAAAACTTGGTACATCTACACAATGGAATATTACTCATCCATTAGAAACAACAAAATCATCCAATTTGCAGCCAAATTAGAATTAGAGAAGCTCATCCTGAGTGAGCTAACCCAGACTCAGAAGGATGCACATGGCATCTATTCACTTATAACCAGATTTTAGCCATATAGTACAGGATAACTATACTACAACCAATGCACCAAAGGGAACATGAACATAGACTTTTTTTCCTGTCAATGAGACACTTTCCCCTAGTGGTGCTGCTTTGTAGGCCCCCAGTGTATGAGGAGGCTCTTGGCCCTGAAATGACTGCTGAACTGGGGCGGGGGACTGATCCAGAGGAGTGGTTTGGAATGGCTAGGAGATAGAGGGTGGGAAGGCGGGACTGGGAGGGGTGGAAAGAGGGCACTGTGATGGAGATGTAACCTGAAGTAATAAATAAACATTAATATATATATATATCAAAATTATGCATGAAATTTTCAAAGAATAAAGATAAATACTATAAATAGTAAAGATAAACATTTAATAAACATAGCAGTTAAAATAAAAGTATTATAAAGTGTATCATTAATACGATGGACTTCTGGCAAAAATGCATTCTAGTGTTCAATTTTAAATTACTGCGTACTTATGTTACTTAGCTTTTCAACACATTCATTCTTGTCTTTCTGAACACCATTGACTCACCTAGGAAAAGTAATGATTAGGAGGATTAGTTGTCTTATTGCTCTAGCTAGAACCTCAAATAAAAGGCAGATATATTAATCTGCCATTTATATATGCATTCCACCTAGCTTGTTAGCCACTACCAAGTTATCTGTAAGCTCTGAAATAATTAGTAAAATAATTACACACAGGTTTAGTGCTGGTCTTTGTAAACCAAATACCCAAAGACTTTGGATTCAAAGCTGGGACTTTTCCAACCCCCCTCTGTGTGGATGTTACTGTAATCTTTGTGACAGAAATATAAAACAATCTTGTTTACACATTCAGTTACTCATTAAAGGCACAAATAATAAATTATCAAAATATGTAGCCATATGGTTGTCATGTTTTGTCTTCTTACCTTTTGGGTATAGCTAGCAAAGAAAGCATGAAGGTGCACTGAGTTCTAGACACGCACCATGATGTTTTCAAGTTTTGCAATATCCCACACCTTTTCTCATGCTTGGAATTCTCTTGCTATTGTCACTCCAAGTCTACCACGAACAGCACAGGTTACTGGAAAAGTGAAAACTTATGCATCTCCTTTCCTCAGCTCTTAACAGCAATTTTCAGTCTTCTTTTCTATGTCAAAACTGATTTTTCCACCACTAACACCTCATGAAATAATCAGTTCCTGTGGAGTTTTCTTATGACAAATGAAACTGTGTCTTCATTTTTCACTCCTATCAACACGCATTATGATATATCATATATGTTTATATTTATATTACATTTAAACATTTATATACTTAATAATTATATTTAATATATATGGGAAATATATATATATATATATATATTTGGTGCAAAAAGAGAAGGAAGAATCTTCTATATTCTGCCTTTGTTATGCAAAAGGAATATCCATGGTGGGGACCTGGAATGATATTTCCCATAGATTTCTACCCAACAACCCACAACAAAGCAAGGAGATATAGGAAGCAATATTGAGTTTCACAAATTCATTCAGCACTCATGATCTTTCTTGTATAGCATTGCCTCTGTAGAATTTAATTGGTTTTTATTAAACAGTAAGTTGTCACATGTGTAATATGCTGAGATGGGTGATTGATGCTGAATCCTGAAAAAAAAAAGCATGTTTTAACATGTCAGGGGAACAATGGACTTGTAGGAACTGTAATTTTTGTAGTGGATGTGGCTATGCATTAAACTAGACAAAGCCCAGTCACATTTAAAGGGACACCACTGACCTCTTTCTCTAGCTAAATCATCCTGGTTAGCAAGGCCAGGATAGCCAGAATAGCTCAACTGTATTGAATTACAAGCTGCTACATTTGCTTCCTTTGATTAACACTTCATAACATTTCTGCTAAGACTTATTTATAAATGTAAGATTTTGAATATTACTACTTTTTTATATTGTTAGCAACAAAACATGCTGAAATTATCAAGGTCTTACTTGTTTCCTTTTTAAAGAAAAAAAACTTAAATACGCTTGTTTCTCTTTGGGACTCTTTTTTTTTTCTCACAGCTCATAAACTGAAGATCTAACCTCTAGAATAATTATATTTGGATATTAAAGCCTTTAAGGGATGAGAAGATTAAATAAAGTCATAATTAGGTGGACAACCCAACATGCCTAGAGAGCTAGCAGGAAGAGTAAGAGACCTCTGTGCTTCTGTCGCACTGGGCACAGGAAGACCTCTAGAAAAGGGGACTCACTAGACACATTTGGACCTGCAGCTTCCACACCACTGACAAAACAAATGACTGTGGTTTAGGCCGTTCAGGCTCCGCCATTTCATTATGACATACTAGCATACCAACATGGCTAACGCAGTGAAACACAAGGTTGAAAAACACATGGCAGTAAATTTTAGCATATGCATATCATGATTATGTAGCTGTCAACCAGATCAGTGAACACTTATTTACAACAACCAAGAAAATTCCCCTGTTACCTACCCAAAGTCCTCCCCTTGCTGCCTGGAGGCAACTGCTGCTCAGATTTGTGCCACCACAGATTAAATTTTGCCCAGAGAGATTACATGTGACGATCATGACACACACTGTTTGTCTTCTGCATACATCATTCTCTAAAACAGTGTGCCTGAGATTTATCTAGGTTCCTTCGTATGTCAGTCATTTACGTACACAATACACATAGAGTTTTGTTTGTTTGTTTTTTAAGACAGGGTTTCTCTGTGTAACAGTCCTGGCTTCATTTTTTTTTTTTTTTTTGTAAAGCTATCCAGTTGTTTCTGCTAAATTAATTAAAAATAACATTCTTTGAACAGGTTAGTTGTCTTTCTTTGTTGAAAATTACTTAATTAGTTGTGAGTGTATTTGTGGAAACTGTAGCCTAGTACACTATTTGCTTGTGTTTATAAAACACACTCACTAGACTACTGTTTTTATATGGAATTAGATCTTTACCTATTAAATATTGCAATTGTATTAAAATTAAAATATAATTACATCATTTACCCTTTTCTTTCCACTCTCCACTCCCTCTCATGGACTCTCCCTTGCTCCCTCTCAAAATCATGTCCTCCTTTAATTGTTATTATTATACATACACACACTATGCCTAAATATATAGAGAGAACCTGATCATCCTGGGCTGACTGCTCATTGTTTAATAACAAGTTAGTGGCTTTTGCTCTTCACTTTTCATTTCTGTTTGTAAAAATGAGTGTGTGGGAGTTCATGCAGGTGCATGTGTGTACATGAGGAAGCATGGGTGTGTCCTTAGATGCACAGATACACACCATCATTTAGTCTCTTCATGGTAACTGGTTGTAGATCTGTAATAGTCTCCACTTGTTTCAAAAAGAATCTCATTTGATGAGAAGTGAAAGCTATACTTGATCACTTTACTCCCTTGATATCTTATATAAAACCTTCAGATTCCATGAGAGCTGGTCCTCATGGAGGAAGCTTTCAGGCAAATACCAGCTTGATTCTTCCAAATTGTCTCTCTAATGTATGTCGTGTCATCAGCAATAGGGTTTAACCTTCAAAATCTGGGAGGAAACCAAAGGTAATAACAATATCTTAGATGGTTTTGTGGATCTCTTTGACCTGCCTGACCTAAACCTCAAAACAAGGTGTCCCTTGCCTGGCACTGGGGTTTTTATTAAATTATATATGGTTCTTTGGAGAATTTGATGATGTAACACCACTTAATGCACATATATACATACATACATGCACACACATATGCTCCAATGAGTTCTGAATACTGAAATGTAAAGATGAAAGTTTCAATTAGCAAATATATTTATTAATAACTATAGGCACTTATAGCAAATAAAAACACTTATTACCTAACTACTAGCCCTAAGAATAACTATAAACCCCTATTACCTAACAACTTACCCTATTAATAACTATAACAACTATTATATAACAACTAACCCTAACCTTTTAGAAGGATGCAGTCTCTGGGGCAGGTTCTCAGTCGTCAGGAACACCTCAGGTAGATCCTTTAACGTTCTTGGTCAACAGTCTTTACTCAGGAACATCTCAGACATAGGTCCTTTAGGGCAAGTTGGTTATGGAAGCTTTTCTTTAAATGAGGTCTGAGGTTTTCTTCTATCTGGAACACTTCAGCTGCCCATAAGCCAACTATTCAGTTTGTATTAGCCACTCAGGTGCTCTGCCTCAGTCTTTGGGGCTGGCCACAGTTCTAATCAGACTGATGTTTGAACTGGTCGAATCCCTCTAGGCAAAAGTTGTGCCATGGGGTTTTAGTCCTTGGCTTTTCATTGCCATGCTGAGGCGTTCTCTGCTCACCAGCTTCTTTCTGCCTCAGGAAGAGTCAACCACATTTTTTCAGCCCTGTTTGAGATCAGCTTTTCAGTCCTCATGCATTTTATCTATCGGATGAAACAAGTTGCCTTACGTCTCTTCTTCTCTAGCATTGGAACTCTTGAGCTCCTCCCACATTGTCCTTAAATAGGGTCTCTCCTTGTTTCACCTGGCTTCAGCCTAATCTGGGCTCTATACACTTCATAAGGCTATTAGCAGTCAAAAACAATGCCAAGCCATAAACCTTGGTTTTAGTCCATATGCTGCCATGCCAAGTGCCACAGGCTGATCTTCATGCCTCCTTTTAAGAGGCTGTATCAGAAGCCCCTAGATATTCACTAAATATCATTTCTATTAATCTAACTCCCTTCACAGAGATGGAGGCTTAAAGATGAAAGCCTGATGCATGATAGGAAGATCATTGGGGTGCTTCTTCAGAAAAGATTCTGGCATTTGACAGACCTCAGTTACTGCCTGAAAGAGTAAATTTTTATAAAATCAATGATCCTGGCCTGTCATTTCCTCTTGCATTCTTCTTTACCATGTGACTTCTTTCTGTCTCCCATATCTACTCTCATGTGGTATTTTCTACCATGTAGGAATGTAGCCAGAATGTTTTCACTGGAAGCCAAAGTGGGACCTTCAACCTCTCAAACTCTATGGGATAAACTTTTCTTAATATATCACTTAGCCATAGATGCTTTCATTATAGCTATAAAAATGAGATAAAATGCCACTCTTCATTAAATTCATTAATTTATTACAAATAAACCTTATTCTTGGATCAGAACTTTTTGTCTTTTGTTAGTTTACTTAATCAGTAAGTTGTAGGAAAACAAATATAATACACACAAGAACTTTAGAACATCTGGTTTAGAGGTCTAACATAATGAAGGTGACTCAAGAATGCTCAATAGTCAATGAATACAATATGCAGAATTAGACTACATTTCTATTCCATGATAATAGGACAGTGGTGCTCCTTAGTACTTCCTCTGCTTTTCTCTGTTCATTCTTGTAAATGAACCAAGGGACAGATATCCAGAAGTCAAGTATAGAACACACCCCAGGAAAGAAATGTGGCTAAATTTTGGGTACGAGACAGCTGGATGAGGCAGGGATGATTCCCCTTTTAAGAGGGAACTAGACACCTTCTGTGGAGCTGAGGATGAACCCCTCATGGAGAAGCTTTGGCAACCATTATACCTACAGACTACTTTAGGCTAAAAGGGACACACACTAGACAATTCCAGTGCCACCTGCTATTGGCATGAGGAACATGAACTCTCTCCTTTCTGTGGTTAAATTTGTCCTAACTCCTGAAGAGAAATGATAGATGTCAGAAAGCAGTAAAGGGGCTTCCAGAAGCAGGCTTCCTTGTTTTAATTGACCACTCTACTTACGCCATGTACAGGAAAAAGGTTGCTGTTTAATCAAATACATAAAAGCTGTACATACAAACTAAGCATTTAGTAACTTCACAATTCAATACATATAGGCTTTAACACTTATTTTTGAAAATAAAAGGAATATAAATCTTATTTGTTTTCATAAGCAAATTAAATTTTTGTAAAACATAGACAATAAATTGGCATTTCTTAAACATTATTTGGGAGATATGGGAGATGCTTTTAATAGAGCCATTTGTTGGACTTAAAGGGGAAGCTTTTGGGGGGAAAAGATATACCTTAAACTTAAAAAAAAAAAAGAATCAGATGGGAAGGGTGTAAGGGGGAAGAGGGTGGGAAGGTGGGACCAGAGGTGGGGACAGGATTGTGATTGAGATGTAACTTGAAGAAATAAAAAAATAATAAAAATATTTTTTAATTTAAAATATAATTCTATCATTTCTCCCCTCCCTCTTACCCCTCACATGTCTGACCATCCCTCCCTCCTCTTCAACAACAACTGTTGTTACATATACATTTGAACAAATCAACATATACATGTAACCTGCTGAGTCATTTAGGGTTGCATGCATATATTTCTAGGGCTAACAACTTGATAATGGATAATACTCAAGAGACTCATCTCTGAGGAAGATTAATTCCTCCTCTGTCAACAATGATTTTCTGTCCTCTATCTAAGGGTGGGGCCTCATGAGATTGGAATGTACTTTGGTCCTACTCCAGTATCACTATTTACAAGTGTAAATTCAGATACTCAGGGAGAGTTGAGTGGTTCAGTCTGTTTTATGTCTTCATAACAGCCCAAGTATTTCAATCTGTTTACTTAATTGTCCCATGATTCTGGTGACTGGAGCATTCAAAGAGCATGATACCAACTCTGGTGGTTTGAGTAGTTACACCCCGATAGATTTATATTTTTAAATGCTTGGTCATAGGAAGTGGCACTGTTAGGAGGTATGGCCCTATTTAGAGGAATTGTCACCTTGTTAGAGGAAGTATGTCATTGTGGAGGAAGGGTTTTGAGATGCGACCTTAAATGCTCAGCTATGTCCAGTCTCTTCTTGGCTACCTTTGGATCAAGACTTAGAATTCTTGGCTCCTCCACCACCATGTTTGCCTGCACACTGACATGCTTCCCACCATGATAATAATGAACTAAACCTCTGAAATTGTAAGCCAGTCCAAACTGAATGTTTTCCTTTATAAGAGTTGCCTTGGTCATGATGTCTCTTCAATAGCAATGAAACCTTAACGAAAACACCAACATTTGTGTAAGTTCTGGTGAATCTTCATCCCCTTGACTATGTCTTGGTTTTGTTAAAAAATGGACCACGAGCCATAATCATTCAGAAAGAGAGCGAACATGATGGAACAGAAAGATGGAAAGATTCAGGGATCAGGCTCAATAATCTTTATAGCAACTAACATTTGTGGGAACTTATAAGGATCCCATAAACACAAAATTAATCGTGTCCAAGCAGGTGACCCTAATGGCACAATGGCCTTTCACCAAGCTACTCTTAAAAAAAAAAAGAATATTTATTTTAATTTTGAGATTATTATGTAATTGCATCATTTCCCCCTTCCTTTTCCTACCTCCAAATTCTCCCATATATACTTCCTTATTCTTTCAATTTCACAGCCTTTTTGTTTATGAATTGTTGTTACATGCATATATGTATATCTATGTATGAATATTTATTGCTAAGTATAACAAGATACACTCTTAAATGTTTCACTGTCTCTTGATATCACTACACTTAAAGTCTCTCTTTCATCAATAGAACCTATAAGAAACACACTCAAACCATGCCCAACCAATACATAGGAGTCTCAGGATGTCAGGAAATACCAATTGAAGGCAAGCACAGCCAGAACTCAGAGTTCAGAGAGCAGAACGAGTCCTACACCTGGAGTCCTTATTTCAGGCAAGAGTTTAGCGTGACATTGTTGGTTATGGCTTTGAGAGATCTGATCACAAATGTATATTATCCCTTACCATTTTTGTACTAATGATACCTGGAGCACTCTCAAGGAACATTTTAAATCCATATAAAACACACAACTATATATTTTATAATTTTGCTTAAATTTTTAATAGTATTGCAGCTGTTGGAGCATAACTGCCTGTACCACTTGATGACATGCTATGAGTAATTTCCAGTGCCAGTAAATACAGCTCTCTGCTGTTATTTTTGGTGACTGCCTTTTGTCCCATTGTATGGTGTTGTATAATGTGCTCCACTCCTCCTGGCTTATTTTTCAATGTTATGGATGTTTAATGTTTGGATTTTAACAGGAACCAAATTTGCAGCTGTGGTTATGTGCAACTAAACTTAGCTCTAAAAAATATTAAAATATATAATTTTTTTTTATCATCTTTCTATTCTTATATTTTCCATACACCTTTTTAGATTTAAGTGTAATGGCAATGTTTTATAATTATTTTCAAAAAGTGTAAAGTGTTTTATAACAACTTCACAGAAGCCAGAAGATACAAAAAAAAAAAAACGTGTGACTCAAGATGCCATCATCCCTATTTCCTTGAAAAGTTATATTTTATTAAATTCACAAGAATATCCACATCTCGCATTCTCTCTAATCTCTTGATTAATCATGACATACTGAAAGCATAGGGGGACATTCATCCAAGCCTTTGGTCAGATTAGAGCTAAAAATAAAGATTACACAAATAAGACACATTAAGTGAAACCAAACAGTTACCAAGCCTCAGGCTTCTGGTGACAACTTCTTTACCCCATGCTGGCCAACTTCCCCCTAGAAAAGTCAAAGAAAACTACCCTTGGACCACGTACTTGAGGTACCACATAACAAATCATATTAGTGGGGTGCATTAAAGTGAAGAGACATGATATTATTAATAGTTATACAATGCACTGGTATAAGCAAAATTATGGTAGTAACGCTGAGACACATGGACAACCCAAACATATCAGCTAAAAAACTAAGAAATGATTGCTGAAGGGTCTTCTTCTCATGTGCAGCTGAGCAGTTGGGAACAAAGGTCAAACTTCTGCCCCTGTCTGTTCTTTCTCTATGGATTTCTATATGCTTAAATGACTTTGCAAGTTTGTTTTATGGTTTTAGACAGTTATCTCAACTAGGTGGGATTGATTGTTGAATTGCTTTCACAGACATAGTTCTAGGGAGTATTAATTCATGTATTCTTCAAATTCAAAAACTTTTTGTATTCAAATTTGCTTTTTATCTTTTTATTTAACTTTTATTGATTCTTTGTGAATTTTACATCACGCACTCTAATCCCACTCATCTCTCCATCCCCTCATACGCATGATCTGCACTTGTAACCTCCCTCCCAACAGAGAAAAAAAATACCATTATAGCGTGTCACAGTGTGTCCCACAGTATACCCTTTTGCCTACACCTCTTTGTTTGCAAATGCTCATATCAATGAGTCATTTGTCTGGTTCGAGCCCTCTGACTTCTGCTACACTATCAATGCTAGATCCTTAGCAAGACTCCTTGGATATCATGTTGCTGCCCTGAATCATGGAGATTCTGCAGCTTTTGATCTGTAGGACTGGCTCCTTCATGCATTCCAGCAGTTGGTACATGAGGTGGATTTTGGAGTTGGGCAACTCAAAGCCCTGGATCTGGGCCTGGGTAGTAGTTGAGCTAGTCAGCCTACCAGTTCTCCCATATGCACTCCACCAGGACAGGCTTTCCAGCACTGCTCCAGTCGGCTCATCCTATGCTGCATTTGACAAGGGGCAGAGAAACTCTCCCATGCTCACCTGAGTCCCCTGCCACCAAGGTCAGTTCTATCATGCTGCACAGGTGAGGTGCCAGGCCCTGAGTATTACAGAAGATGGGGGCAGGGCCAGCTTTCCCACTCTTATAACCTCATAATCCCAGAGCCAGCTCTGCTGCCTGCCACAGGTGGCAAGAAGCGAGGAGAATGAAGGGTATCCTTCCATCTGCCACTCTATCACTTGGCATACAAGTGGCAGGGCCAGCTCTTACATGTTCATGCCTTTGGTGCTGGCTAACCCACAATACCTTCAAAAAGGGTCAGCTTTTTGTTGTGATTCCTGGGTGAGGTATGGGGCTGGCCTTCTAGAGTATTGTAGGAGATGATGAGCAGGGCCAACTTTGCACAACCCTCAGAATTCAAAATGGCTCCAGGCATGAGCCCAGACTAGGAACATCTGCCAGACTTTTGGTGGTAACAGATCCTTGCTGCTGCAGGGCCATGGACCCAAATATGGCCCTCAGTGGCAGCACAGGCCAGGACCTCACCATGACCTTAGGTGGCATCACCAGCTACTCACATCACTTCCTCACTACTGTTGAGTGTCCAGTTCTGCCTCTCTTCATTGTGCAAATGTCCTTCTGCTTCTCTTTGTCTTTCATCTCTCTACCACTTACTCACTCATCTTAGTGGTGCCTGGTGCCTCTGCGTGTCTGGGATTGGCTCAGTAGTGTTATGCCCCTCCCATGTCCTGTGGAACCAGGCAGGGAGGCTCTAGAGCTTGTTCTTCCTGCCCTGGCCTTATGGTAACATACTGGGGGTCATCTCAGGCTTGCTTTGCCTGCCAGAGCTGTGTGGGACTGGGATCGAGGTCATCTCAGGTGTCTCTCAACAACTGTTAAATGCTTGTTTATACCTTAAATAATCTTCATGGGCGTGTCTAAGCCAGTGGTGCCCAACCTTCCTAATGCTGCAACCCTTTAATATGGATCCTCATGTTGTGGTAAGCCCTGAAACAAAGTTATTTTCCTTAGTACTTCATAACTGTAATTTGTCACTCTTATGAATTAAAATGTAAATATCTAATATATGACCCCGTAAAAAGAGCATTCTATTCCCAAAGGGGTCACGACCCACAGGTTAAGAACCACTGATCTAAGTTTTTGTTTTATTTTGTTTTTTCATGCAACTAAGGAAAAGCAAAGTGGTAGTTTATAGGTTTTACCACTAGAGGGAGTGCTGGCGAAGATTTTGAGTCTAAAACCTGAACAGCTTTCTGAAAAAGAAAGGCATGGTGTTGTTTCCTTAAGTCCGAAAAAGAATGGGAAGTTTATGCATGCCCTCCAAAAAGCCTTCCTTTGATATGTTTTTAAATATTGATTGAATTTTAACATCTATCGAATTTTTAGATACTTCCCCTGTGGTCATTCATCCCAAACTCCATCCTTCCTTTTTCTGTAACCCTCATGTAACCTCTTGTAACTAACTCACTGTGATAGAACACAACTACTTGGTGATGTTTCTGGGTTTTCATTGCTATATTGTGAGGTTATGAAGGTTAATAGGAAAGCAATAGCCTCACTTTTTCTAGCACAAAGTTGATACTTCGTTAGCGCTAAGTGAAGAATGAAACAAAGAAGGAAAAAAGAGAAAAAAAAGGTGATATGATGGGACATGAAATAATGCAAGAGAAACTTGTGTTTTAGGATGAAATCTTGGTATAAGATATCTAGACTAGGGTGTTAAAATTCAATTTAAAAACTTTAAAGACAGAAGAAGCATTTGGAAAAAATGAAATATATGGTCTCAGTTTTAGTTTATTTTTATGACAGTGCTGGCTATCTCTCATGGTTTGACAGCCCCTGCCTAAGCTGAGGCTCCACTACAAACGGTCTTGATAGAAATAAAATGGGTTTGGCCTGGTTTGCTTACAGTGTGGCTTTCACATGATTCCTCTTTCACCTGACATGCAGCCTAAGGCCTGTTTCGTCGTCGGGCAGTGATCAGGTTCTTTCATGGCAGAGACTCAATTCTACCAGCACATTTCCTTGTAGTTCTTGTTTGATTCTTATCTAGCTAGCATTGATTGACAACCTCTGTTCCTGGAAACCTGAGCTGTGTTCTCTGTGGTGTGCTGGGAAAAAAACCAAGGCTGGATTAGCCCCTTCTTCAGGTGGAATTTGCAAATTCTGCACAAGACCACAACAGGAATCAAGTTCCTGGCATTTTACTTGGAGATCCTAGACAAGGAGACTGCTCTCAGCTGGAGACTTGTCTCCAGAATGGATCAAATGAGATATGAGGAGGTGAAGGGGCCAACATTACCTCATCAATTCATGTTTACACAGAAAAAGCCATAACAAATATGTTCTTTCCCCTATTTCCTTTCCTATCTTTTCTTTCTTCTTATTAATTTAAAGAGACTTTTTGAATCATTGGGTATAAGATTCTTGATCCTATAGTGCAGGAGAATTAGCCCTCCATGTCACATGTCATCAACTGCTCTCTATGGGCCTACAGTCAAATAAACTGCTCGGTTAAAATGCTGTGATGAAAAAGATTGAAGACATGTCATCCAGGTGACGCCTTGCTATAGGCCAGTGTAGGGTTTGACATTCACTCATTAATTCTTTCCTCATAGTATAAATGAACACCTATGAGTTCAATTATTACTCTGTCATAGAACTTGCTTTTCTATGTCTTCAATGTGATGAGGCCATGAGCTTCTTTGCCAGATGCTGCTTGGAATCCAGGTTTTAAAACTAGGTATCTCTTTCTGTTTCTAATATTCCTGTCAGAAATCCTAAGAGTTTAATTTACCCTGATTCATTCTCTAGTACAGAGTGCTACTGATCCCTCACTTCTACCTATTTGTTAATTTATTCAATTATTCAATATAAATTATTTTGAGTGGATTTTCTGTGATATACATGAACTTGCTTCTTATTTTAAACACTAAACTTTGTCTACTTTTGCTTTTTAAATCCAATGCTATCTTTTTGTTCTCCGTCTTCAGGTTGTTACTTTTTTACTGTAAAATGTTGAGCCCACAAACATTGATGAGCTTTCCCTAATGTCAACTTCAAGACACTCTAAAATCAATAGGAGAATGTAATTACTCTGTCATAGGCTGGACACCTGAACTCAAGAAAATTTGCAACAAATTTTTACTTTAATCCGTTTAAGATGATTTCCCTTCCTTGGGACCTTTATTTTTTCCTCCTGAAGATGATTTGGCTTTCTTTTTAATTTACTTTACATCCTGATTGCAGTTTCCCCTCCCTTTTCTTCTCCAAGTCACTCTTTCTCCCCTCCCCTCTCCTCCCCTGTCCTCCTGTCCTCCCTTCCTCCTCAGAAAAGGGCAAAAGCCTTCCATGGATATCAATCCATCTTGGCCTATCAAGGGGTAGTAGGACTAGGTGCATCTATTGTGGCTAGACAAGGCAGTCCAGTCAGGAGAAAGGAATGCAAAGGCAGAGAACAGAGTCAGAGACAAGCCCTGCTCCTGCTTTAGGAGTCCCACATGAAGACCCAGCTGCACAACTGCTACATGTGTGCAGAGAGCCTAGGTCCTTCACAAGTGTGCTCTCTGTTTGGCAGTTGAGTCTCTGTGGGCTTCTATGGACCCAGGTGAGTTGATTCTGCCGATTTTCTCATGGTATCCTTGACCTCTCTGGCTCCTTCAGTCCTTCCTGCCCCTCTTGCACAGTATTCCCCTAGCTCCACCTAATGATTGGCTGTGGGTCTCTGAATCTCTTTCCATCAGTTTCTGGGTGAAGTCTCTTAGATGACAGTTATGCTAGGAACCTGTCTGCAAGTGCAGCAGAATATCATTAATTGTATCAGGGATGGGCTCTCCCTCATGGCATGGTTCTAAATCTAGGCCAGTCATTGGTTACCCTTTCCCTCAATTTCTGCTCCATCTATATCTCTGCATCTCTTGTAGGCAGGACAAATTGTAGATCAAAGGTTTTGTGGCTGGGCGGTGTCCCAATTCCTCCATTGGAAGTCTTTTCTGATTACTGGAAATGGCCTTTTCAGGTTCCATATCCCCAAATACTAACAGTTTTACCTAAGCTCACCCTCATAGATTCCTGGGGTTTCCATTGTGTTAAGTTTCTAGTTCATTCCAGAGATGCCCCCCCCCAATAGATTCCAGTTCTCTCTCCCAGTACTCCTTCCCTCCATATTCAGCACCTCTAGATCCATCCTGGTCTTCTCCCTAACCCCTTCTTGACCCAGATCCCCTGTCCCAACCACACCCTATGTCCATTCTATTTTCCCTACTCAGAGGGATCCAAGCATCCTTTATTAGTTTCTTTGGGTCTGTAAATTTTAGCATGTTTATCCTGTACTTTATCCACTTATAAGTGAGTACATACTATGCTTGTCTTTCTGGGTTTGGGTTACCTCACTCAGAATGATCTTTTCTAGTTTCATTCATTTGCCAGTAAATTTCATGATGTCATTGTTTTTTGTAACTGAGAAATATTCCTTTGTGTAGATGTGTCACATTTTCTTTATCATACTTCAGTTGAGAGACATCTAGGTGTTTCCAGTTTCTGGCTATTATGAAAAAAGCTGCTATAAATATAGTTGAGCAAGTATCCTTGTGGTATAATGGAACACCCTTTGAGTATATGCCCAGGAGCAGTATAGATGGGTCTTGAGGTAGAACTCTTTTCAATTTTCTAAGAAACCCACAAATTGATTTCCAAAGTGGTTGTACAAGTTTGCACTCCCGCCCACAATGGAAAAGTGTTCTCCTTGCTCTCTATCCTCACTAGCATGTGCTGTCCCTTAAGTTTTTGATCATTGACTTTCTGACAGGTGTAAGATCAAATCTCAGAGTTTGATTTACATTTCCCTGATGATTAAAGGTATTAACCATATACTTAAGTGCTTATATTCAGCCATTAGAGATTCCTCTGCTGATTTCTGTTTAGGTCTGTACTTTGTTTTCTAACTGGGTTATTTGGTTTGCAGGTGTCTAGTTTCTTGAGTTCTTTATACATTTTGGATATCATCCCTCAGTTGAATGTAGGGTCAATGAAGAACTTTTTCCATTCTCTAGGCTGTCATTTTGTCCTTTTGATGGTGTCTTTTGTCATACAGAAGTATTCAGTTTCATGAGGTTCCATTTATTAATTATTGATCTTAGTGCCTGAGCTGTGGGTGTTCTGTTAAAGGAGTTGTCTCCTGTGTCAATGCGTTCAAGGATATTCCTCACTTTCTTTTCTATCATATTTAGTGTATCCAATTTTATGTTGAGGTCTTTGATCCATTTGGAATTGTGCTTTGTGCAGGGTGATAAATATGGATTTATTTACTTTCTTCTACAGCAGACATCCAGTTAGACCAGCAACATTTGTTAAAGATGCTTTTTTTTTCCATTGTATAGTTTTGCCTTGTTTCTTAAAAATTAAGTGTCCATGGGTATGAGGATTTACTTTTGGCTCTTCAATTCTATTCCATTGATTACCCTGTATGTTTTTATACCAATACCATGCAAATTTTAGTACTATTGCTCTGTTTTATAGTTTGAAATCAGAGATGGTTATACTTCCAGAAGTTCTTATATTGTACAAAATTGTTTTAGCTATCCTAGGTTTTTTTTTTTAATATGAAGTTGAGAATTTTTCTTTCAAGGTCTGTAAAAAATTGTGTTGAATTTTGATGAGAAGTACATTGAATATGTAGATTGACTTGGGTAATATGGTCATTTTTTCCATGTTAATCCTACCTATCCATCAGCATGGAAGATCTTTCCATCTTCTGGTATCTTCTTCAATTTCTTCAAAGACTTAAAGTTCTTGTCCTACAGGTTTTCCACTTGCTTGGTTAGAATTACACCAAGATACTTTATATTATTTGTGTCTATTGTACAGTGTCTGTTGTTATATCCCTTTGCCCCCCCTTTTCATTTTTTATTTTGTTAATTTGATTATTGCCTCTGTCTTTTTGTTTGGCTAAGGGTTTGTCTATCCATTTGATTTTCTTAAATAACCAACCCTTGGGTCCTTGATTCTTTGTAGTTTTCTCTTTATTTCTAATTTATTAGTTTCAGCTTTTAGTTTGATTATTTCCTGGTGTCTACTCATCTTGGGTGTGTTTGCTTTCCCCCCCTAGAGCTTTCAGGCATTCTATTAAGTCACTAGAATGAGATTTCACCAATTTCTTTATGAAGGCACATGGAGCTATGGACTTGGCACTTGGTTTCTGTTTCCTCTATGTCTTTTGGCCTGGGTTTCTGGTAACTAGCAAGTCTCTAGGTCTAGACTCTCCTGGGGGTTCTGTGGACCGAGTGGCCTCTGGAGTTTTAGGTGTTAACCTTGTTTCTGGGATGCCTAACCCCCAGCATGGTCTGGGGTCCCTGGTCCCCGGTGAAGGTAAGCCTCCAGAAAATCAGTGGAATTTGTGGGCTGGAAAATGAAGTGTCAGGGGTGGGATGCAGTTTAAGGCTATTGAGTGTTTGTTTGTTTGTTTGTTTGTTTGTTTGTTTTAAGGGATATGATGGGCAACAGTTTGGGACAGTGTCTTACCTCACTATCCTTGGTACCTACAGACCTCCTGGAAAGGAGGCAGCTATGTGAAGCAGGAAATGGAGCAGAGTTTCCAGGGTGCAGTATTCTATTGTTAGGTGTGCTTTCCAGGGGGTTGGTGGCCAGGGACTTGTGGGAGGGAGAGGCTTGCCTGAGGTCCTTGGTGCCTGGTGGCAGCCAGAAAAGCATGAAGAGTAGTGGGTCAGGAACTGCAACACTTGGTATGGGGTTGGTCTGCTGTTCTTCTCAGTCATCCTGTGACCCAGTGACACTCATTATATGGCATAAACTGAACTCTCTGCTCTGGTCGCTCAAGTCTTTATACTGTGTATTAGGCAACTGAAGGAAGACAAAAAAAAAATATTTTGCCTATGGCTATGGAGGATATGAGTCTATAGTGGTTGGGGAGGCACTGCAGTAGGCAGTAGGATCAGGACTTTCTTTCAGGGTTCACATCTTAACACATAAAGGAAGAAGAGATTGAACTGGTAATGGGGTAAGGCTTTGAACTCTCAAAGCCTATCCCTAGTGATGCATTTCCTCCAGTAATGCTACATTTCCTAAAGGTTCTGTAATCTTCCCCAAACACTGCTATTAACCAGGTACCAAGCGTTCATATACTTGATCCTACAAGGGATATTTCTCATTCAAGCCATTATACACTATCACCCAAGTTCCAGATAGAAATAGGAACAAAAGGAAGTGTGTCTAAGACTATTTTATGATATTGTAGAAAAATACCTGAAGATTTAGTACTTTATATATAGAAATCAAATGTGTTTGGATTACATTTGCAAACTGGGGTGTGGGGTGTTGGAGATGAAAGTCCGTCATCAAGTAGCTCCATCCTGAAGCAGGATTAGGAGCCAGGATTTACAGACGACAGAGAGGGGGCCCCAGGTGGGAACTAGAGAGAGGCAGAGTTTCCCAGCTGGACATAGATGAGGGAGCAGGTGCCAGCATGAGACTAGGAAGGACAGGTAATGAGCCATGTGACTGGAACATAGGCTGGGTCAGTATTGCTGGGTTAAAATAACTCAGAATCTGCCCAGAATAGTGCCATAAGCTAATTATAAATATAATAAGTTGCCTGTGTGATTATTTGGGAGCTTTGATATGGGAGATGCCTATAAGGAGATATCAGATAGAGAGGCAAGGATCAGAGAGACTGGGGGTAACATTTAGTCTTCTGAAAGCACCCCTTTAAATCAACTGACACAGGATCCTGAGGAACTATGTGTGTTCCTTCTGAGGGTGACAACACCATGATCTGAGAATTTTTCATTAGGACACATCTGTTAAGGCTCAATTTCCTTTCAATGTGACCACAAGGAGAACCAAGCTCCCTGCATGGTACTTTGGAGAACACATTCTAAAATATAACAAATCCCCTCACAATATTTTCATACCTTTGTTCTGTGGGTTTCCAAGCTGGATGGGGGATGGTAAAACATTCATCACCCATATCAGAGACAGAGAGCAAGGCAGGAGGCAGCTGCCTATCCAAATCACATTTGGGGCTACTCAACTTGGTAGAGGAAAGACCATGTCATGATAAAGGCAGTTAGGTTTTTTGTTTCCCCACCAGAGAACTGGGTTAACAGAAGTCTGCTGATATGCATGTGAAGTCCCTGAGTTCTTTGGTATTTGAATTGGTATATCACTAAAGTTTGCCTATCTGCAATCAGGCCCACCAATGCATGTTAGGTACATTTCCTCCCTTGTCCTTTTTCCTCCCCTCCCCACTGACTTGAGCTATATAAACTAGCCCCACTATTTCAATAAATAAACTGTCCTCTGACTCAGTCTCCTAGGTCCTTTATACTTGGGGTACTAGAACCACCACTGGGGACCCTGCTTCCCAGCTCCTCTGTACTCTGAGAGCTCCAGAGTGTGCAAAGTCTGATGGAGGTCAGGGAACCTGCATTCCTCAGTCAGTGACATCTGGTTCTGAGACCAGACTTTATAGGAAGAGATACTACCATTCTTTATATACTATAAAGATGACATTTTAAACAGGCCACAGACAGGACTTTCAAATCTAAATCCTTATGTATTCTGCATACATATGTGTATGCGTGTATATGTGTGATATTTGCACATATGTAGAGAGGTCCATGCATGCATGAAAGCCTGCAAAAACTCATTATCCTGCACTACCACTTCTTGCCTTATTCCTTTGTGATAAAGTCTCCTACTGACCCTGACTGGAACTACTTGTGACAGCCTACTTCATGTGATCTATGAGTCATAGTAAATTTCTCAGCATGAGATGGAGATGTCATTCAGTGGTGAAGCACTTGACTAGCATGCATGAGCCTCTGGAATCCATTGCATGGACACAGGCAGGGATAGGAAAAGGAAGAGGAGAGCAGAGTGAGCTTAGTCATGACCATAAAAAGCCTATGATCCAATTAATTTTAGGATTTATAGGGGATTATTTTGTTTTTGTTTTTTGTTGTTGTTGTTTGGTGTGTGTGTGTGTGTGTGTGTGTGTGTGTGTGTGTGTCTAGGGTACAGAGGGTCCAATTTTATCAATGTTTCTTAGTAAAATTATCTATTTTAAGTGCTCAAAAGTAACATATTGACAATGGCTTAATTTTAAAGTGCTTTGCAAAATGGTTGAACAAGATTGCTTAAGCCAAAAGCTTTTAGTGAATACTGATTGAGTGCTTCTGTTGAAAAATTGCCTATTCTTCGGAAATCAATTATGGAAAAGAAGAGAGAAAAGCAACAATAAAGATAGAAAAGAAAGAACAAATAGTGAAGGCAGATCTCAGAGCCCTAAGGTGACTTCCTGTTGTGCAACTTCTCATTTCCTTTCATTATCTATCTATTCATATTCTCTCCCAGGAACACAGTGTTCTCAGGAGTTGTGATCTTCATTAGTGCAAAATCACTGGAAACCTTACAGAGGAAATGGCTCCTTTGGTTTCACTCTTTATTCATCGTCTTTTCTTTGCCAAAACAAACACATTTGCATTCTGAAAACAACAGCCCCAGCCAACTGTACTTTTCACTGACTAACCTCTATAAAAGCTTTATTTGAACTTTCTGAAAGCTTTGAGGGTACTACCGAAAAGTCCAAGCCACCTTCCTTCATTCCACTTGGAATTCTTCAGAAATTACACTGTCAGAATGAATGTATGCTGCTTGGTCTTTTTTTGACTTATTGGCTTTGTGTCAAATACTTTGCTGGTTTTATTTGTCAATCAGTGCACATCCTACATGACTTTCATGTGAAAGGTGTCTTCTGAATTTTTAAATGTTTACTCAGAGTTTGCCCTTGAAATACCATGTTCTTCACAACATGTCCTTTTCTGGTAATTTTTTTATCCCATATAATGATACAATATTTAATTAGAATTAGAAATCACAAGGAACCTAGCAAAGCCGGAAGGTAATCCCCAGTATTCTGATGACACATTAAAGATCATTCTGGAATATGCTCTTAGCATCAAATACAGTTAGCTGGCTTTAGAGAAGGAAGTTACTCACAATCCTCACACTGAGTAAAACAACAAATGCTCCAGTTGTGAAGAGTAATCTCTATGGCACTTACTTGCATTCCCCAGTCTGCAAACTGTAGGATGATGTAAGGGGTGGGAGGAAAGTTCAGTGAAGGTGCGCCCCACACACTCTGTGGACTAACTACCTGAATAACCTGCTCTAAAACAAACCCAGGTGTTAATGAATAGCTATTGAAGGAGGTCTACAAATTGAAGGTTATCAGGGAAATAAGAGTAAAAGAAAAAAATTTAAAGTTTACAAAATATCATCAGAATGTGAAGACACATTTTTTTAAAATTTTCATCTGTTCCAATACAAAACAATAATCAAAATGAAAGAAGACAATCTAGATCAGTGAACCTGAAGTCGCCAACCCACCCTGTCACCTCTTATTTAAATATAGAGGAAAGAATTCATATAAAAGTATTAGAAAACAAACTTAGGCAGGCTTTATAAGTACAAAATAAAATGCAGAGTGGATCTAAGTTTGCATTGAAAAGAAAATTCTACCAGAAGATAGTTCTATGAAATAGAAGACATAGCAAATAAAACACACAAACAATTCTCACCAGCTATGCATTATCTGAGAAGCAATAAAAACAATGGATATAACTCCAAAGAAAAAGTAAAACATAGCACAATAAATTATGTCATTTGAGGAAAGAAGAATTAAAATAAAATAACAGAACCTGTGAAATGATTTTTAATATTAAGAATGTTTCAGAAATACTCAAGTAAAATTCACATATAACTTGATAAAGATTCATAAAATCTTACAAAAAAGATGAAATGAGGAATATTAATTTTCCTTTATGTGTTTTTTAATTGAAAATAGATTCATTCCTCACATATTATCTCCTGATTATGATTTCCACCTCACCCTATTCCTCCCAGGTTTTCCCCACTTCCTCTCCCATCTGGATAACTTCTTTACTGTGTCTCAATAGAAAAGAGCAGGCTTTTAAGAGATAACAATAAAATGCAACAAATTAAAATTAAGAAGATAAACAAAAACTGTCACATCAAAATTGTATAAGACAAACCAACAGAAAAAAAAAAATAGCCGAAGAAAATGGCATAAGAATAAGCAATCCACTCATTCTTATATCCCAAAATCCTATGAAAACACTGTACTGGAAGCCGTAACATATTGCAGAGGACATGGTGCAGACCCATGCAGGCCCTGTGCCTGCTGCTCCAGGCTTTGGGTCTTCACATTGAGGTTTTCTCAGCTGACTTAGAGGGTATTGTTTTCTTGGTGTCCTTAGTATTCTTTGGTTCTTATTATGCGTTCTGTCTTTTATTGCCCAGGATTCCCTTAGCTTTGAGGGGAGGAATTTGATGGAGACATCCCATTTAGGACTGTCTATCTCTCTGTGTTTAGTGTCTGCCTATAAGTCTCTGTATTTGTTCTCATCTATGATGATTTTTAATCACATTCTCTGATGATTTCTAAATAAGGCACTGATCTATGAGTATAGCAGAATGTGATTAGGGATAGTTCTATCACATTCATTTTACAGACCAGTATTATTTGCTTTTACCCTAGGGTCTCTGGACTATCTAGGCTCTTGTTTATGGTCAGTCACACAAGCAGTGTCATGTAAGGGTTCCATCTCATGGAGTGGGCCTCAAGTCAAATCAGATCAGTTATTGGTTGGTTACTTCAGCAAGCTTTATGCCACCATTGCTCTAGCACATATTTCTAGAAGAACAGCATTGTAGATGGCATGATCTAAGGCTGGCTTGTTTAAGTTTGCCCTTTGATAGCACACAGAGTACCTTCCAGCACTAAAGACTCTAGAGCATAATGGTGAAGACTGTCTGCAGAGACAAGCTTGACTTCTTCAAGTTCAATGACTTGTATAGGTCTCTTCAGCCATGGAGACTTACAGACAGTTTGTGGAGAGAAAACTATTGTCTTAATAATAGTCTGGATTGTTTGGGATTCCCATTCATCCCATTGGCCAACAACTAAATTAGATATAACCCACTCTTGGTACTGAAAGCTTCATTTGGTGGCAAAACATGGCCAGTTGGAACTCTTTCACCCCATTATTTGGCAATTTCATTTAGATTGGCTTCATAAATGTATATACTTTAGGAAGTTTCTACTGTATTAAGTGTTTACTACCCTTCAAATGCCCCTTAATTTTAGCTGTCTCTCCCCATATTTCCTTCCTCAACCCCTTCTCCTCTCCCCCTGCCCACTTGACTCTCCCATTCTAGCTCCCCAACCCATCCATAATTATCTATTTTATTTCCATTTTCTAAAGAGATCTAATTATACTCTCTAGTCCCTTATTCTATACATATCTTCTGTGGTTCTATGAATTGTAGTTGGTTATCATTGATTTAACAGGTAATATCCACGTGTAAGTGAATATATACCATATTTATTTCTGGGTTTGGAATACCTCATTCAGGATGGTTTGTGTTTTGTTTTGTTTTCTCTAGTTTCATCCATTTGCCTGCAATTTTTTTTTCTTCAAGTTACATCTCAATCGCAATCCCCTCCCTACTCCCCCCTCTAGTCCCACCCTCCCACCCTCTTCCCCCTCAAACCCCCATCCGTATCCTTTTTTAGTTTAAGGTATATCCTCTTCTCCCCAACAGCTCCCACACTCAATCCAAAAATAGCTCTTTCTCTTGTAACAACAAATACAACACAAAACAACAGAAATAATTAGGCCACAGTTATGAGAGTTATAAAGCTTAACATACATTCCCAGTGTCCAGTCCATACGTATATGGCAACTGACTTTAACATTCTACTATCCAACCATCTCCATGAGTTTAAAGTTCTATATCCAACTCAGCTTCCACCCTAACTTGAATCACAATTTTAAAAACGTCTTCTTAGATCCAGAACACCCTCTTAATTCCTAAACAACCCAAAATTTAACTACGAGACTCTAGCTATCTAGTTTTCAACCACCTCAGAGACCTGAGAGGGATAAATATATCTGGTTATACAGGAAGTGCAGGGCCAGCAGCTTCCAAACCTAAGAAATGACATACCATCCCCGTCCTGCACTCCCATCCTCTACCCCCTATCCCTTCCCTCCCACTCCTGTGGAGGAGAGTGTCCCTACATAACAGTCCTCCACCCCAGATCAGCAGTTATATGAGGGCCAAGAGCCTCCTCATACACTGGGGGCCTACAAGGCAGCACCACTAGGGCAAAGTGCCTCATAAACAGGAAACAAAATCTATGTTCATGTTCCCTTAGGTGCATTGGTTTTACTATAGTTATCCTGAATTATATGGCTAAAATCGAATTATAAGTGAATAGATGCCATGTGCATCTTTCTGAGTCTGGGTTAGCTCACTCAGAATGAGCTTCACTAGTTCCATCCATTTGGCTGCAATTGCATGATTTCATTGTTTCTGATGGATGAGTAGTATTCCATTGTGTATATGTACCACAGTTTTTGTTTGTTTGTTTTTATCCATTCATCAGTTGAGGGACATCTGGGTTGTTTCCATTTTCTAGCTATTACAAATAAGGCTGTTATGAACATAGATGAGGAAACTTCCTTGTGATTTGGTAAGGAATCATTTGGAAGTATGCCCAGAAGTAGTATGGCTGGGTCTTGAGGTAGGGCTATTGCAAGTTTTCTAAGATATCACCAGACTGACCTCCGTAGTGGTTGTACAGCTTGCACTCCCACCAGCAATGGAGGAGTGTTCCACTTTCTCCACAACCTCACCAGCATGTGCTGTCATTTGAGCTTTTGATCTTAGCCATTCTGACAGGTGTGAGATGGACTCTCAGAGTCATCTTAAGTTGCATTTCTCTGATGATTAAGGATGTTGAGCATTTCTTCAAGTGTCTCTCAGCCATTAGGGATTCCTCCTTTGTGAATTCTCTGTTTATCTCTGTTCCCCATATTTTGATTAGATTATTTGGTTTCTTGGCATTTAATTTCTTGAGTTCTTTGTAAATTTTGGATATTAGCCCTCTGTCAGATGTGGGGTTGGTGAAGACTTTTAAGTAATAAAACTGTATGTGAAAATCTAATAAATAAATAAATAAAAGAAAAAGAAAATGTGAATAATTAGCAAAACCAACCAGAATATTTAATTTAAAAATGACCATTAAGGATTGTTGAGTACCACAGTTGTTTTTATCCATTATTCAGTTGAGGTGCATCTGAGTTGTTTCCACTCTCTAGCTATTGCAAGTAAAGCTACGAACATGGTTGAGCTGATGTTCTTGTGGCATACATCCAAACGATTCCTCACCAAACCACAGGGATGTCTCCTCAACTGTGTTCATGGCAGCTTTGTTTGTGGTAGCTAAAGACTGTAAACAACCCAGATGTCCCTCAACTGAAGAATGGATTAAAAAAAGACTGGTACTTTTACACAATGGAATACTACTTAGCTATCCGAAACAAGAAAATCATGCAGTTTGCACTGAAATGTGTGGAACTTGAAAAGCTCCTACTAAGTGAGCTAACCCAGACCCAGAAAGATACATAGGGCGTGTATTCATCTATAACTGGATTTTAGCCATATAGTGCAGGGTAACTATCTTACAACCAACAGAACCAAAGGAACAGGAACCTAACATAACTATCCTATGAGAAATTTCACCTTGCAGCAGATCAAAACAGATGCTGAGACACATAGTCAAACATTAGGTGGAGCTCTGGGAGCCCTATATAAGAGAGGGAGGAGGAACAGAGAGACCTAGAGGGAACAAGAACAAAACATGAGGATCAACAGAACCAACCAACCTAGGCCCCTAGAGGCTACAGAGACTGAAACATTAACCAAAAACAGAAGAAAGAAAAAAAGCATACTTGGACTAGACCTAGATTCCCCCATACATATATGGATGATAGGCACCTTAATACTGATCCCTTAGCAAGTAGGGTTGGGGGGATCCCAGTCATAGATTTGTTACCTGTTAGTGGGACACTTTACTCTAGCTGAGCTGCCAAGTTAGGTCCCTGAGCAAGAGGAAGCTCTAGTCCTCATGTGACTGATGAACAGAGGGGGGCTGATATGTGGGAGCCCCCCACAGTGGAGGAGAATGATAGGTGGGAAAGGGGTAGAAGGTGGGAGGTTGGGAGCTGAAGGGTGGGACTGTGATGGAGATGTAACTTGAATTAATAAATAAATGTTTTTAAAAAATGAAACAAAGGAAGTTGTTATCAGACTAAATCTTTGAGTATGTTAAAATAGGAAGTATTTTCTAGAATAGAAAGGAATAGTTTCACACTAGCAAGAACACTGTGAATTTAGAGACCATATCCACATGCTCATTATTCCTTCCCCTTAGTCTCCAGAAGAATGACTACAAAAAAAAAAAAAAAAAAAACCAAGAACCTCATAATTGAGAAGGGAAAAGGAGAACTAAAATTCAAAGTAGGCACATACCTCAGTGTAGACCTTTACAGTAGAATGAAATCATAACTCTTACTTTAAAATGTCTTGGTACTTATTTAAAATAAAAAGAGTTGCATCAGAAGCAAAATTTATTGTTACAACCTATTAAAGCACTCTTTAACACCACAAGAGGTTAAAATACTCCCTAACCATTTTTGTGCCTTTGTGTTCTTTTTCTTCTCCTTGAAAAAAAAATAAAACCAAAATATTTAGATTCATGAGGGTAATACTCAGCAACCTCTTAGATTTAGCAGTAACTTTTTTTCTACCTAAAATTAGACTTCTCCAGAAAGCCTCTACTTTTCTTCAAACATATTTAACTAGTCACACTAGATTTCATTTGTGTTGGTTATACTTATTTTTAGTATCTACAACCAACTCATGGAAATTATGGTTTAAAATGTGATGAGGAGGATTCAAGTGGTGATGCTTGAATCCCCCTAAATAGCAGAAATACAATAAACATCGGAAGTGCATGGAGAGAGGGAACTCAACAGTAACCTACCATAACTGCCATCTGAGAGGCTTTATCCAGCAGATAATGGAAACAGATGCAGAGACCCACAGTCAAGCATTAGGTGGAGCTCAGGGAGCCTTGTGGAAGAGTTAGGAGAAGGTTTGAGGGAGCCGGAGGGGTCAAGAACACCACAAGAAGACCTACATATCCAATTAACCTGGGGGACCGAGGGGCTTTTAGAGTGTGAAGTACCAACCAAAGAACTTGCATAGACTGGTCCTATGCCCACTACACATATGAAGCTGATGGGCTGCATGGTGCTCAAGTGGATCCTCTAACAGTTGGAGAAGGAACAATCTCTGACTTGGACTATTTTACTTCCATGTGGATCCCATTTTCCTAGCAGAGCTGCCTTGTCTTGGCAGAGATCCTTATTCCTGATGTGATTTGTTGTGCCAGAGTTGATTGGCACCAGGTGGGGTGAGGTATGGGATAACTGGGTAGGAAAGTAAGACTGGGAAGAGAGGATGAGGGAGGGGTTTACATCCCCCAATTGGGATGTAAAATAAACAAATGATTTTTTAAATAAAAATATAAAATATGATCAGACATACAACAAAATATGTCTTCCCTTTGATTCAATCCTTTACATGTCTGAAGGCAACAATCCATCTTTCCCATCATTGCTGCCAGGGATGATGGGCTCACTACTTTTTAAAGAAACCAATCCTTAGGGTATTCTAAGTGCTGTTCAGCACTTTTTACTTAAAGTTACAGCCCTATTGCCTTCCCGCACTTTCACACACTGGCCTCTGCTTATGCAGACATAACAAAAAACAATGCTGGTCAATTATGGGATCTGCTGCTTGTTCTGTTCAGCATGCACTATCCTTCCACTGGGAACTGTGCCCTACTTTCCATCAAGAAAACTTTCTTCTTCCAATCTTGCCTTATCAAGTAAGAGAAGGAAATATATGTTCCTCATGTCCAAGCCAATTAGTGGGTTTTCTTCATAGGACAGCAATCTCAGGGTCAATACACACATAAGTCAGGAAAATAAAGGGAAAATTTTTCAACTGTGAAGTTATTTTTATTTGAGTTCTGTAGCAGGAAAATTGTCTTCTTCTTTCTCTCCTTTCTCCCTCCTTTCCTTCCTTCCTTTCTTCCTTTCTCTTTCTCTTTTTTCCTTTTCATTCTAATTTGCCAGATGGTTTCTCTTGCAAAAGTACTAGACATCTTAGAAATAAATATCCCTTTTATGTCAGTTCTCACAGAAGACAGAAGACTAAAAATATCTCAACTTGATTAATAAGGCCACCATGACCTCATAACTGAAATTAGACAAAGATTTTTAGTATATTTTATTAATTCTCTGAGAATTTCATACAATTCATTTAGACCATATTCACTTCCTACTCTCCCCCAAATACTCTCAGACACCCCCCTACTCTGTAGGCCTCCAACTTGTGTTCTTTTTTAAAATAACCCAACCAAGATTTTTAATACTCATTAATGTAAAGTTTTAATATGTTTTTAACTGAAATAGAATTGTACCCCTTTTCCTCTCCCTTTCCTTCCTCTAACCACTCAATTAACCTTCCTTACACCCCTCATATATCCCTCAATTCTCAAATTGATGACTTTTTTCTTTATTATTGTTGCTTGCATATTTATGTATGTTTATGTGTGTGTATTGAAATATATATATATATATATATATATATAAAGAATCTGCTGAGTCAGTTTTTGTTGGTGGGCTATATACGGTTTCAGGACTCACCACTCTGCACTGGACAACCATTAGTGGGTCTCATCCTTGGGAGAGACTACTTTTCCTTCTCTCAGCAGTCATTAGTTGCTTGTGGATTTTTTTGTGTGTGTGTAGGACTCTACAAATATTTTCCTCTTTCACATGAATATGCTATTGATATTGCCATTGTCCCAGAAATGTTCATGCATTCATTTCTAGGATACTGTTTCACAGCAGACTTCCTCTTATGCTGGTTACAATCATTCTACTCCTTCTTCTGCAATGTTCTCTGACCCATAGATCCAGGAGCTATGATATATATGAATCTATTGGGGCTGGGCTCCCACAATTGTTTGATCTCTGGGTTGTGACAAGTTGTGAGTTTGGGTGGTCAAAATTTGCT
The DNA here is from genome assembly GCA_907164525.1 of Lophiomys imhausi. NCBI lineage: Eukaryota > Metazoa > Chordata > Mammalia > Rodentia > Muridae > Lophiomys > Lophiomys imhausi. The sequence continues at coordinate 694,430 of CAJQZJ010000408.1, forward strand.
TACTGAGAAGAAGTACTATTTTCTATATTTTGAAAACATATTTTATTTAAAGTTATTTTTTACATTTATTTATTTGAAAAGGACACATAACATAGTCTACCTGTGGAGGTCAGAGAACAACTTATGTGAAATGACATTGTCCTTCCACCACATGAGCTCTAAGGATACAAGTCAGGTTGTCTGGCTTGGCAGCAGGTGCCCTTTACCCGCTGAGCCAGCTTTCTGGGTTAGGCTTTCTTTCTTCAATTATTACTATACAGAGCTACATGAAGCCACATGGCATGAGGTGGTTAATCTACATGTCCATTTTTTGACTTGGAAATGCTCAGTTACAAGATGAAGCGCTGTTCCTGCCCGTGTTTATGAGGGCAGGAATGGAGATACGGGTACCTCTCTCAGTGTGCTGGGTACACATGCCTCTCACCAGTGTGAGCAGTCATCCTCCACTTTCCTGGGGACTCAAAAAGAGAGAAGGAAAATCAGTGGAAAGCAAATTTTCTTGGCCATCTTGAGCTAAGATGTTCTTCTCTGCTCTCAGATATGGATTTCCCAGTTCTTAGATCTTGAGAGAGTGGATTCAACTAACACCTTTTATCTTCCCGTTATATCTTAGAGCCTAGGCTACACTGCACCATCCTAGACTTTCTTGGCTTTTTAGTTTTCAGAGAGCATACTGTGAGATTTCTGAATCTCTATTAGTCTGTAAGTTTATTCTTCAAATATGTATTTTTGGGTGTATATCCATGATATATATGTTATATATGTGCATATCTTTAGATGTAGAGAGCTGCGATGTGCCACGCCCTAAAGATGGCGCTGGTTTCTGCCTCCCACCAGCCCGACGGTGAGCGCTCTCGATGATAAATAAGTCCATATTTGGCAAAGACCGCTGATCTGGCTTGCTTCCGCATACGTGGGCCTCTAAGATAGCACTACGTGGCTTTACTTGATTGACTGTTCATTTAGTATTTAGCCTGTGGGTTGGGTCTGCCCGGGCATTCGGCATTCAGAAGACTGTTTTCAAGGGACCTGAATAAACTGCTGGAGAAGAGTTTTTGTGAGTTGCGTCATCCTTGCTGGTCGAGGGGGACGCGACAAGTGGTGGCCCATACGGGGATCCAGAAAAGACTCAGAACTCCTGCAGTCAGGGGCAGCGCTGGTAAGTTCCTGGGATAAATTAGGACAATAAAGTTTCACGGAAATAGCGAACACAAGGTAAAGATTCGCGGATAATAGCGAACATGCGGTAAAGATTCGCGGATAATAGTGAACATACGGTAAAGTTTTGCGGAGATAGCGAACAAAAGGTACAGTTTCGCGGGGAAGCTGTGAACCGAAAGTAAATTTTTAAACATGGGATTGTCTGAGTCACATCCAATTTTTCTGGCTCTTCAGGAGCTACTTTTAGCTAGGAATTTGAAGATTAAGAAGTCTACCCTAGAAAGATTTTTGAATGAATGTGATTCCGTGGCTCCGTGGTTTGTGGTGTCCGGGAATCTTACGGTATCCTCCTGGGACAAATTAGGCAGGGACTTGGATTTTGCTTGGGAGCAAGGGACTCTGAAGCATGGAGTAAGACCAATTTGGAAAATGGTGAGGAGTTGTTTAGAAGATCAGAGATGTTGTAATGCAATCAAAGAGGGAGAATCAGCCTTGGAACTGCTGCAAGGGGAAAGATCTGAGCAGGTAGACAGTGAAAAGGAAAGTAACAAAGGCGAAAGATTTGAGCAGGCAGACAGTGAAAAGGGAGGCAAAAAGAAGGTTCCTCTCTATCCTGATCTTAGAGATTTTAGAGATTTTGAGGACTCAGAGAGCACGGATTCTGAAGGAGAGCTACACGCTCTAATAGAACAGTTGGAGAGGACTGTTATTAGAAAAAAGGAAAAGAAAAGGGTAAAAGAGAAGGACACGCCGGCGGCAGTCGGTGTGGGAGAAGCCGTTGCTGCAGCGCCTTCAGCCACGCTGGCGACGGCTGGTGTAAGTAAAGCCATTGCCGCGGCGCCTTCAACTCCTCCTCCATATCCAGAAGCCACTCAGATAGATCAGCCTGTTCAGTCCCTGAAAGTAGGGAGATCTTTCTTCCCGGGGATGTGGACATAAGTAAGAACAGAATTACAGTTTGCCTATCCGGTATATCAAGACCCACAAGGGAACAGGTACGAGGAACCGCTTGATTTTAAGGTGGTAAAATCCCTTGCAGAGTCGGTTCGTACCTATGGTACTACTGCTTCTTTTACAATGGCTCAAGTGGAAGCATTAAGCAGACATTGTATGACTCCGAGTGATTGGAGTGGCCTGGTCCGCGCCTGCTTAAGTCCAGGGCAATACTTAGACTGGAAAGCTTTCTTGATTGAGTATGCCACTGAGCAAGCAGCCAATAATCAGAGAGATGGAAATCCAGCCTGGGATAGAGATATGCTGCTTGGGCAGGGGAGATTTGCCAACCAGCAGATAGGATATCCTATTCAGATTTATGAGCAAATAAACAAGATAGCTATCAAGGCTTGGAAATCTCTTCCTAATAAAGGGGAGGTGAGTGGGAACTTAACTAAGATTCTACAGGGCCCCATGGAGCCCTTTTCAGATTTTGTAGCACGAATGGTGGAAGCAGCAGGGAAGATTTTTGGTGACCCGGATGCTGCTTTGCCACTAATAAAACAGTTGGTCTATGAGCAATGTACCAAAGAATGTAGAGCCGCTATCACCCCTTATAAGAACAAAGGCCTAGAAGCCTGGATGAAAGTGTGTAGAGAGCTTGGAGGGCCGTTAACTAATGCTGGTCTTGCTGCTGCAGTAATACAGTTGGCCAGAAAAGGTGGAGGAAGTTCAGGAGTTTGTTTTAAGTGTGGCAAGATGGGACACTTTAAAAGACAGTGCCCCAGGGGAAGGAGTACAGAAAGTACAGGAAGTGTACAACGCCCCAGGCGGCCGGGGTTATGCCCAAAATGTAAAAAAGGAAACCAGCACCATCTTTAGGGCACGGCACATCGCAGCTCTCTACATTTAGACATCTCTAATTCATATCACTATGCCTGAAATCATGGATACAAAAAACTCAAATACAATGTCATCAAATCCAATCAACCAGTAAGTAGCTTGAATGATCTGCTATAACCAGGTTCATTTTACACCAACAATGATTCAACCCTTGATGTGCAGTATAATTCACTATGTTAAAATACTATGATCGCATCATAATTACATCACAAATTTTAATGTTCATTTACATTATAAACTTCTAAATTACTGGAAATTAAGATGAATCTTATCATTCTAGTAAGTGCATGAACATGTTTTATAAAGACTAAATTCTTTCCCCCTAAAATTGAAATAAAACAAAATGCCTACTCTCTCAGGTTTTACCTTGTTTTCTACTGACACTCTTACAAATAAAGTAAATGAAGAACAGAAAAGTCACACCAACCAAAAAATAATTAATGCACATATCTTTCATTGTAGACAACACAATCATCAATACAAAAAGTTCCAAATTCTAAAATAACTACAGGAAGGATTAAGTACTTTTAACAAATGTATAACCTACAAGATCAAAGGAAGAAAAAAAATCAATTATATGTCTTGACACCAGTGACAATACAAGGAAATTAAGATTTATAAACATTGTTACAGCAGCTAAATACTTAAGATATATTAGGTAAAAAAATTGTCAAAATATGTGCCAGTGTTATATGCTGAGAAGTCCATATACAGATGGAAATAGGTCTAAGAAAAGAAAACACACCATGGTCATGAGTTCAAATACTCCATATTTATCAATTTTATCAATATAATGGCAATTAAAATCTTGTCAATTAAGATTTTATAAAAAATAATTTAAAGATTGCACAGAAGAATAACAAAAACAAACTAACTGATATTATAAAAGAACAGAGTTGAAGGTCTCATCATCTCTGAGTCCAAGAGTATTTATGAAGAAACAGTAGTCAAAGATAGATCTGTGGTGACAATTATAGCAGGAGGAGATATATAAGGTGACAAGTTCTCTAAGGTAGCTGGTAACCTCAGTCATTTGGGTGCCTACTTTACAATAAAACTTTATGTAAACTAAAATTTGAATTTCATACAATTTTCAAGTTTCATGTTTTTTTTTTCATTAAAAAAAAACCAAAGATTATTCTTTAATCATGGATCTTGTAAAAGGTGATAGACCAGATTTTGATAAATTCTGAATTTAGAAATTAGACACATGGTCAATTATCAACAAAAATAAGACAATTTAATGGAAAATAATAGTCTTTTTAATAACTATTGAGGGACAATTAATTGTATACAAAGAGGAAAAACAAGTTTCTACACTTCATGTCATATTACAAAAACTTTAAAAATTATATATATATATATATATAATAGTACAACTATCAAAATTATAAAATTTGAAACTGCAAAGTAGAAGCTGAATCTCTATAATTCTAGTCTGTGAATAGATTTTAGTAAATGAAATAAATCACCAGTACCAAGTGCTGGAAAAAAACTGGTGAACTTCAGTTCTCATTCATGGATGGTTTTAATAAAGTACTGAAATTACTTTGGAAAAATGATGTTTTCTCACTAGTTAAATACTTACAACAAATAATCCTAATTCTGGGTGTTAGGCTGGGAGAAATGAAAATATTTGTTTGAATAAAGACAAAAGCCTGTGTGATTATTAGCCTTGGTTGGGATAGTTGACTGTATCTGGAATCAACTCAAATACAAGGCTTGGGCACTCCTTTGAGGTATTTCTTGGTCAGATGATGTGAAGTGGGAAGACAACCTCAGTGGGTGGCACCACCCAGGGGCAGCCCAAATGAAAGGAGACAGAAGGAGGAACACTTGCTTTTGTATGCTTGCCTTCACTCTTGCTGTCTGCCAAGTTCATTCATACAGTTGCGGCCTCATATCAGAACCTAACTTGTTTGGGCTTCCAGTGAGGATGTAAGACCACAGGCTTTCCTGCTTTCAGCACCAGGTTGGTATTGCTGAGCAACTGAACCTTGTGAACTAAGCAGCTACCAGGTTGTAGCCTTTTCTGGTGTGGTCAAACCATATTCCGTAACTCAATCTAATAAATGTCCTTTTGTATGCATTCATCCTCCTGGTTTGTTCCTCTAGAACACCATGAAAAATGCAGCCTGTATGTGAGCTTTCATTATAAATGCCCTAAACCTGAATCCTCCATCATGTCTGTTCACAGGGAAATAGATAACATAACTATGTTTAATCCATGCAATATGATACTACTTAAAAATCCACAAAATAAAAGAAATAACATGAATAAATATGAACCACACTATCCTATTAGAAGGGAGACTCAAAAGGCTGCAACACTATATGATACTCTAGTCTCCTGCAGAGTAAAATGTGAACATCCTTGTCATGTTTGGCTGTGGAGTCCTGTTGACATTATTAATGAAGTTGACTTTTAAGTTCTGGAAGCATTAGTGAAGAGATAATATTTATTCCTACAATGTCTGGTACCCTTGCCAGAGAAGCCATCTGGCAAATTAGAATGAAAAAGTAAAGGCTTTATCTTAAAGAAGCTAAGGAGTAGGACTGCAGAAGCCACTTAGAATCCTAGCATGATAGCAGTTCTCCTGTCCAAGTACTAAGCAGAGCTGCCCATGTTCAGGTATGGATAATCCTAAATCAGATAGAATTGGTCTCATTCAGGATAATGTGCCTATTAAATTATAATATTCCTGTTCTCTGAACTGGTGGAGGACATATAAACTTTTGGAGTGGTAGCAACTCTCTCTCTCTCTCGTCTTTGTAAATGTTTGTTTGCCAGATGTTATAAAAACAGACACCAGGAATGGGTACATTTTACCCACATGCAAATTCTGTCAATATCAATCTGATTTAAGAGGACAAGAGAAATCATGAGAGAAATATGATCCTAATTTTAAAGATAGTCTCAAGTTGAGAGACTGGAAGGATAAAAAAATGAACTAGTAACAGAGAGTAAGGAAGTGTGTAATATGGGCAGAGAACTAAGAGAATGGAAAACTAAAAGACAGGGTATATTGTGCTACTTCCAGGCACACAGAGAGAGCTGGACCAAGGACAGTGAAGGCCACAGGGCAGAGATGGATGAAGTTGTTTTGAATATGGTTGTATAATAAGCAGTTCAAATGAAAATGAAGAGTGAACAAAATACTTGCAGAGTTTTCTTGAAAACAAACTGTGAAATCAGGCCTAGAAATGGAATTAAAATGTGCCCTGCTTTTGATGATTGCACTATAGGATTATAAGTTGACAGGAAAATTCCTCTTAAGATGAACAGCAGTGTGATGACATAGTATCTGGAAGATTAATGAACCCACAACAATTTTACAAAGATCTCGGCTAGAGGTTGTGCCACATGCATTTCATATTCACAGTAAGACTGGCTCCTACTCATGGGGTCCTACATGATTTGACACAGTATTTCATCCAAAAGCATTCCAGGATAGCAGGAAGTGGGGTGGAACCCAGAGTATTGAGGGTCATGGGACTTCAATTTCAGGTCTGAGTAATAACTAAGATATTCATATTCAAGCAGAACTTCAAAGATAGATTTAAAATGTGATACAGGAGAGGTAAATTTAGAGGAAGATAGGAAGATGGGCTCAGAAAAATAGGCAGGAGTTTTACCTATGGACACTGGGATTCATGCCATAAGACTTTGCATCTCTGAATAAGGACAGGTGGATAGTGAATTAATGAGAAAGAAAAAAAGAAAGAAAGAAAGAAAGAAAGAAAGAAAGAAAGAAAGAAAGGAAGGAAGGAAGGAAGGAAGGAAGGAAGGAAGGAAGGAAGAAAGAAAGAAAGAAAGAAAGAAAGAAAGAAAGAAAGAAAGAAAGAAAGAAAAAATCCCACCTAGCCAACAGCCTTACTTTCCCAAGGACAGCTAAGAATTAGGAGAACCCACTAGCCCTAGCATTTTAAGGCTAAGTAAGAACATGGATAACAGGATTGCAGTCAGCATCGGTTAAGAACCATATCTGTTGACTGTTTCTACTTATTTTGATTGGTACTTAGTCATTGTGAAAGGTGCACTTAGACTGACTTTGATTGTGACTAAGTCTTTGCCAGCCTGCTGAGAGATTATGGCAAGCACATAAACTGTGGAACCACAACAAGTTAATATACCCTTGGAGCCAGGAGGAAACCATTCTCAAATGATATTATTATTCCATAAGAAGGCAGCAATTTTTCACCCTTTATGAAGATTTCATTGAAATAATGGAACATATTAGAAAGATCTGTGATTGAATAAGCCAAAGTTAGTTCTAAGTCCACATTTCTGCAAGAATAAGATGAGCATTTAAAATTTTATTACAGGTTGTAAGGAATACTCAGAAACTTGTTCTTCTGTTGTCTCCACAATGAAATGATTTTGTCTTCATTTTTGCAAACTTAGACTTGAGACCCAGAGGAATAAGTTATCTTGATTAAAAGCATCCAGCTATAACAATCATCAGAGAAGCTTCCTCCAACAGCACATGGGACAAATATAGAGAGTCACAGTCAGACATTAAATCCCTCCTTTCAGGGCTCAAGGAACCTGGGAAAGAGGAGGTAGAAAGAGTAAAATCCAGAGGGGACAGAGGACACAAAGAAAGCAATCTCCTGTTAATCAACATGATTGAAGATCATCTGAATTCCCAGAGACTGAGACTGAATAGACAGGGATTGTATAGGTCTGGACCAGGTCATCTGCATATGTATCATGACTTCCAGGTTATTGTTTTTATAGAATTCCTAAGTTTGCAAACAAGAAGGTCTCTAATTTTTGTGCCTTTTGGGGACCTCTTTTCCTTCTGTTTATTTGTTTTATTCAATTCCACTGTGGTGTTTTTAATTTTATCTTATGATGTTTTATTTTGGTTTATTACTATCTCTTAGAAGCCTATTTGTGTTTTTTTTAATTTATATATTTATTATGTATTAAGTATTCTTCCTGCATGTATGCCTTCACTTCAGAAGAGGGCACCAGATCTCCTTGTAGATGGCTGTGAGCCACGATGTGGGTGCTAGGAATTGAACTCAAGACCTTTGGAAGAACAGCCTGTGCTTTTAACCTCTGAGCCACCAGTCCAGTCCTCCTGTTTGTTTTTAATGAGCGAAAGAAAGGTAGTGCATTCAGATTGGCAGGGAAATGAGGAATATAAGGAGGTGAAACTGTGATCAGTATATATTATCTGAGAAATACAAACTATTTTCAAAAAGAAAGCGGCAGTCAATGGGAGAAAGGGAAAAGTAGACAAGCCAAAGGAAGGACTGACTCTCTGCTCAAAGGAGGTGGCTGGAGTTCACTTTTTGATTTCTTTGGGAATATTAAATAAGTTTTCTACCAGGAAAGGAAGTATCCAGTTAAACTCAAAATGAAGAAAAATCCAGTCATCTGATTCAAAATATAATGATGCTTCTGTCAGTGTATCCTTTTAGTGGTTAATTGTCACCCATTCTTGTAAGGTATGAGCAGAAAATCTACATCCCTAAGACGCTCCTTGATTCAGTCCAGTGGCACTTTGGAGTCGGTTTTAACCTTCTTGACACCCCTAAAGATTTTCTCATCAGAGAGATTCACTCAACTATGTGTTATGACTTAGCAGGTTCACTCAGGAGACCCTTTCACAGACTACCTAATGCACCAAGTCTGCCGGAAAGGTCTCCAGGAAACGAGAACAGAATGAGTATACCTTCAAAACCAAAGACCAGAACTCTATGTCTGATAAACACCCTTCAGTAAGGGGAGTCAGGGAGTCATCTCTATGAAACTTAATATATTGGCACATTTCATGTTGCTATAATGTTACTGAGGGTAGGTACTTTATACAGAAAAGAGATTTGGACCATGTTTTGAAGATTAAATTATGTGGTACTTGTTTCCACATGACCTGGTGAAAGTCTCCTTGGATGTTTCATGTGAGAGAAAAAGGTGGAGAGAAAAGTAAAGACACTGAGGTGGCCAGATACTCTGTCATAAAATTCTCTTGTTAAATGATAACTCAGCTCTCCAGAATTACCTTAAACACCTTTGAAGTTAACACTTCCAGTGATTTAACCAGCTCTCCCCAGACCCCACCATACAAACCTTTCTCTGTCTCATCTGTACTTCACAGGGACTGAGCTCTCCACCCAGGCACTATTGGGAGGCACACGCAGACCACATTCAGAGCACAGCACTGGGCTTTCTAATTTCCAAGAGTGTAAGCTGCTCTGCAGAACTGCAGTGAAAATCAGAATGCAGCCTAAGCAGACAATGCCATTCATGATAATTACAAACAAAGCTTTAAAAATTAAAGTTTGGAAAAAATAGGGAACAAAAAGAAATCACAACTGAAAAACTGCAAAGATAAAACAATACTGAAAAGCAAATGAACTTGAGATTCATCTATAGGATATTTTGGTTTCAGATTCTATTTTATCTTTGGCACAAAATTATTCATCCATTGACAATATTCGGAAATAACTCACATTAAGAGTTATTAAAGATAGTTGATGGGTTTTTCTCCAACAAACACATAAGAACTGTAGGATGTATATTTCAAGAGACCTAAATGAAAACTTCTGGAATTCAAAATAAACCCAAGTTAGTGATATCCAAAATTAACCCTAGTGTGTTTCTGTCTACAAAGGAGAATGTGAGAATGTTCTAAAGATGACAGTTACTCTTCTGGGAAGTGAGGCTCTCTGTGACAGACAGAGCTTGTGGGCAATATGGGCCCTGTCCTTGTAACAGATAACTCAGGTGCCACTCCAACTGAAGCACATTAATTCTCTTTGCCCCAAAGCCAGTAATGGACCATTGTCACTTTCAGATGCAGCTCTGCTGGAGGCACCATGCCAATCTCTACAGAAACTTCTCCCTTGCTTAAGACACTCTCCCTTTGCAAGGTGAGATGAGGACATCTGCTGCTGAATGATTCAAGACATACAGGTGGCTGGGAGCTGGGCCTGGCAGGCAGATCTTTACAACTATCCCCCTGCCCCCCCAGTGAAGATTCTTTATAAGTAGGGAGAACAAGCCGATAGCCAGTTTCCTGCTTGGTCAATTATGCTCAGTGGCTGTCAGTCAATTTCTCCTGCTTGCATCCTCATAGGGACTGAGAGGTGGTTAACACAGCAGGGCTATGTCTGAGGGCAGTATCCATACATTTATGGAAGCAACAGCAGCCTTGGATTGCACCCTGACCCCTCTTGCTACAAAGAGAAAGCTCTGCTTATCTCATTATATGGATCAAGCTCTTAAAGAGACTACAGTATGTTGTTTCCTTTACTTGTTTCTCAGCCTAGATTTTCTGCAAAGTCTCAACCTGCACTAGATATCACAGCAGGAAAGAGTAACTGTGAAGAGGTGTAGAAGCTCCCCACCCTCAAGAGTGCACCCAATTCATTGGTTGAGCCCCCAACTCTCAATACCTCTGAATGTGACTATAATTGGAAATAGAAAGGAAATTGAAGAGTCGTAGAGGGTTTATAGCAGAACTAAACACAGTAGGATGGTGTTCTGACCAAAAGAAAGTTCGGACAGAGGCACACAGAGCACCATGTGAAGATGGAGACTAATGATCCAGGGAGCATCACAGAGTACTACCTCACTACACTAAGCTAGAGAGGCAATGACTCTTCTTTATGCCCTTCACTATGATCAAGAGCTGCTGATGTCTCGTTCTGGAGCAACCTATCTGTTTTGTTTAATCCATTTAGCCCCTGGAATTATGCTATGGCAATGCTAGTGAACTTTCATGATGACTCTGATTTCTCAAGGGATGATTCTCAAACCCTTTTGCTTAGAAGTTTAGAATCACAGTCATTAGCATGGTCTTTTACTGGCTAAATAATTTAGTAAAGTTACTTCAACTAAATGCTCCTTTAATTAAATGTCCCTTATGTTATGGTTCTACTTGCTGGGATCTCTTTTGTTTTAGATGAACTCCCTGTGTGGCAAAGAGAAATTCTTGGTATGAGCAGTTCTGAGCCATTCAGTATCCAAAACCTGGTCCTGTGTTGGCTGACTCAACCTTTCTCTTTAAAGCTCTGAGAGCTCAAGGCCAGTAACTCCAGTCTGTAGAGGTCAGAGACTTATGGCTACAGATGACTGGGTTGGCAGCTAATTGCTTTGAAACTTAATAACCAGTGGTCCCAGCACTACACAGTTATTGTAATCCTCAGTTTTCAGTATCAGGGGATAGCAGCAGTAGGCAGTGGCTGCCAGTGTTGCATCAACTGGTTAGGCCTTGAGTTTCATAAGTAGCTAAAATTAAAGCTCTTGCTGCTAGTGTGTTAGGACCCTTGACCCTTGACAATGTCTAGTGCTATATAGTTCTTAAGGCTGAGATTTAAGCTCCTGTTTTTGTTTATTATTTGTTTGTTTTTAAGGTAGAGTCTCTGTGATTCCGGCTGTCCTGGAACTCTTTATGTAGACAAGGTTGATCTTGAACTCAAAGAGAACTAACTACCTCTGCATCCCAATGATAAGATTAAAGGTATGTGCCACTCCATCCAGCTCTTTTTCAGTTGTTAACAGTTGTTAGGAGTGTAGTTCTTGTGCTTAGAGTATCAAAGCCTTGGCAGGCATGGTTTAGAATCTACTTAGAACTCCCCATGTGACCAGGACCCACAGTATCTCAACTTGTCTATACTTCCACCATCCCTCAGTATCTCTGCTACTTCTCATTCCATTGGTTTTGTGCCCAGTCAGTCTCTGGAACTCCTTAGCTGGTGTCTTTGCCAATGATGCTGACATTTCTAGGCTGCAAGTTGCCTCTGCTTTCACCACTGCCATTTAACTGATGAAGCTTCTATTGGGCTTTTCTCTGTGTCTTCTGCTTAGTCTATTCTTCTGACAGATAAGTTCAGAAACAAACAAGAAATCCTCATTCAGAAGAAAACTTGCTTGAGTCTAACTGTATGATACCAGGGGCAATCAAGGAGGATGTGGCCTGAGAGATTTGAAAAGTGAGTAAACAATCTTACTTATATAGTAATAAAGAGATTGGAGCAATGGTCTATGCACCAATAATTACACAATTATTTATGTAATCAAAAGGTTATGATCTACACCAATGCTGGGCCTTCTGTTGAGACATCAGAATAAGTGCTCCCCTTTTTGGTTTGATTGTGCATAGTTACAGAGTCCCTCTAGTGTTCACCCACATTGGTCTTGCTCAGATTGTTAACTTTCTAAGCTGGCAGGAAACTGTACGTAGTAGTCATCACTGGAGCATATCTTCAGAAGTAGTTGTATTGATTCTTTTCAGCTCCTGATGGGTCCTAACCATGACTAAAGTGCCCACAACAGATGGACTTCCACAACAGTAGTGTTGCCAGTTTCTGCTAAAGGGCCTGTTTGGTGACAGTTCTGTGCTCATGACAGTAGACTTAAGAGGAAAACCAGTTAAAGTCCCTGCTCTTGACAGGTTTAATCAATCATTTCTAGACATAATTAAAGGGGCTATCAACAACAAAGCATTAAGCAAGGCTCAACACAATACTTACAATAGCACTTAATAGCACTTACCAGTATTTAATACATCTTAAAACTCCTGCCCTTGTATCCTGGAGAAAGGGTTGGATCCTCTGAGCATAGGGCACAGTATCTACAACCAGGAAGCTTGTAAGGATTCATGCAACCCTGGCAAGGCTTCTTTTTATACAGAGGGAGCAGGAATTATGATTTCCCTGGGGTTAACATTATCTGGACTATTTTGCTTCCCCTGAAGATTCTATGGATATGGTGCCCTTCAGAAAGTCTTGCTTATTCTTTCATAGCAAGGCATATATATTAATCCATTTTAAAATTGGATATTAGCATACATATTCCCTATAACAGACCAGGTTTTCTGTTAGAAGTGGTATTTTTAGCTCCTTTACAAAACAGGTTTACATTAGACATATAATAAGCAAGTAAATTAATGAATGGATATAAATAAGTAGCATGATATTGAGTCAGGGGCATCTTCTAGGAGAGAATTCTACTTTTTCTCTACGGTGTCATTGGGGCAGGTTTTATGTTGCTTATTCCTGATGTTGTCACATATTATAATGAAAAAGAGAAGTATGGGAACAAGTGTATAAGATGAGTGGAAAATGTATGGACCAGAACAGCAACAACAGATGCTAACAGCTTTCTGCTTATACACGGAAAGATATTCCATCTTATATTTATAAAACAGTCTTGTACATGACACTTATTGAAACATCATTTCAATGTATGAGGTAGGCCAGGAAGAGAGTTTTCTCATGTACAGTAGGAAAGCAAAGTCAGATATATTTTACAAGAAATATATAATCAAATGAGAGGCAGGGCTAGGTCAAGAATACCATGTTCTTTGGTAAGTGGTGCCTTTAATTTTATGTTTTGATTTTTTAAATAGGGGCTTAGAGTTTTGAATGAATGCCTTTAAATGAGTAGTTAGATAACTAGATGACAGACAGAGTTATAGAGAGATAGAAAGATAGATTATAGAGGGATAGATTATAGATAGATAGATAGATAGATATAGATAATCAGTGACAGATGATAGGTAGACAGATTATAGACAGTAACAGCTGATAAATGAATGAATGAATGGATGAATAAATAAGTAATAGAGTAATAGATGATAGATGATTTTCAGAGTTAATTCATAGAAGATAGATGATAGATACATGATATATAGATATAGATAGGTAAGTATGTAGATAGATAGATCTAGATTAGACAGACAGACAGACAGACAGATAGATAGATAGATAGATAGATGATAGATAGATAGATAATCAGTGACAGATGATAGGTAGATAGATGATAGTTGAATAAATAAATGATAGATTAGCAGACAGATTATTCACAGAGTTTATAGAAGGATAGGTAGATGATTGATAGAGATTGATAGACAGACAGATAACAAGTAAGTTAGTACATGTGGACTATGTGGATTCGTTTCCCCTGGAACACAACCTCTACAAAGTATTAATGTGAAAGTAACCCTTTTAAGAAAGGTATGAAACTTACAGTTGGGAAGGAAATTCTAAAGGAAAGTGTTAGGAAACAATAGTTCTATAAAGCCCTAGTAATTGTCTTAGTTCTCATCATCACTAACTAGCTGATAATTTTTCTCCCTAAGTCTCAGTGCTCTTGTCTTCAAAAATGGAAATATGATTATGGACTCTAATTCATATCTCAAAGTGATCTGCCTTGAAAGTCTATAGGATAGATAAGAGTAGGTTCTGATGTCAACTCTTAGGGTTATACTTGGGTCAAGACAACTCACCCTACAACCCCTTTGAGAAGGTGCAACGTTAAAGGTGAACATTAGTGTGTTGGGCAGTCTTCATAATCAGTTTCTTTCCTGCATATAAAAAAGTTTTTCTTGAGTGTTTAATATATCATTAACTTGCTTCAAATAAACTTGAGAAACAAAAGACTAGTTAATATAAGAAGCAGATTCAACTGAGGCCACAACATATCCCTGTCTCACTTGTCAGACTTGCTCAAGGATTTTCTCAGAGACATGGAGAAATGAGGTGGGAGTGTGACCTGTAGCATGCTTTCCATTTTTACACTCCATTTCTCTTCTTCCTCTTTCATTATCATTGTTACAGAGGCCATCATCACTGTGTCATTATACACCAGTCAGGATAATGGGTTGGCACAGATCAAACACATGTATTATCCAAGGCCTCATGTCAAGAAATTCAAAGCACCTTGACTGGAATTGAAGGAGCTTCCTGTGGGGTGAGCACACTTGTCATGACCCCACACTTTGGACTCAGTACTTCCTATCTCTAGATTTTATAGTCCAAACCTGGAATGAAGCTGAATCTGAGATGTAATCCGTCCTTCTCTGTTTCAGAGGTACTTGACTCAGCTTCCTGTTCTACCCTCATCCCATTATGTCCATTACTGGAATGTCTCCTTCAGGAGAGAGGACTCAGTGTCCTTGAAGGACAGAGACCATTCAAGGAATTGATTAAGTGTGAATAATGCCTTCCCTTAACTCCAAAAGGCCTTCCAGATAGTTCCAGAATTATCTTACTGTAAGTGTAAATTTGTCCAGTGAGTGAGTGTGTCTTCTTGAAATATAGTATTATGCAAAGGAAAACAGCTAAGCAATCATCCGATTGGAGCCCTCAGCTGAGATTCACAGGGTTTTTTTTTTTAATTTTATATAAGTACTTTATTTTTTTTCTTCAAGTTACATCTCAGTCACAAACCCTTCCCTATTCCCCCTTCCTGTCCCACCCTTCCACCCTCTTCCCCCACAACAGCTTCCCTTTTCAATCCAACACAACAAATTGTTCTTTCTCTTATAACAGTAAATTTTATACAAAACAGCAGAATTAAATATGCCTCATTTATGAGAGTTAAATGGCCCAGTATACCTTCCCAATGTCCAGTTCATACATATTTGGCCCCTGACTTTAACCTTCTACTTTCTAAACATTTCCATGAGTTTAAAGTTCTATAACTGACTTAGCTTTCATACTAACTTACATTACTATTATAACCATCTTCTTAGATCTAGAACGCCCTCTTGATTCCTAAACAACTCAAAATTTAGCTATGAGACTCAAGCTGTCTATTCTTCAACCACCTCAGAGAGCTGAGAAGGATAAATATATCTGATTATATAGGAAGTGCAGGGCCTGCAGCTTCCAATACTAAGAAATGACAAACCAGTGACTACCTGGACAGTTCCCATTTTCTCTCCATACATTCCAGCATCAGTCTTCAGCCTTTTGGTCCTGTTTCTCTGACAGACATTTATTGTAGAGCAGGGATTATGAAGGACTAACCTACTTTGTCTTGGCAGAGCTAGGCTGTCGACTTCCCTGCTACCAAGTTTTGTCCTTTTTGGACAGCAGTCTGTCTGCAGTTGGAGCAAGGAGTTTTTACATGCCAAGAGATAGGCTTGCGACTAATTCAACCATCTCACACTGGAGATTCTTCGATGCTTATCTTCTACTTGGAGTAGAATAGGGGGTGCTGTCAGGAGCTGATATGTCACGATATCAAAAAAAATCTTAATTTAAGACCACATCTTTGAATGCCATATTCTCACAGGGTTTTATATTCACTGTGTTATCATTAGACTATTCACATTGGTTTTGCCTCTCCCTCTCCCTACTTCAGTTGTGTTGGTGCCTCCTTTGGTAGGTGTTGAAGTGGAAGCATAACAAACCAAGAGATGACAGGCTTTGCTCAGAGTCCACCACTGAGAAGAGATTTCCCCAGCCCAGACTGATTGCTTCCTCCCTCACCCTTTACACAGAATCCCTTTCCTCTATTGCAAAGTTAGGATGGTTGTTATAGACAATGGCAGCAGGCTCCCTAATCTTTTTCTTGCTTTTAGTCTCAGCCTACTCCAATTTATCCCCCACACTGTAGCCAGAGGTAGCTTTTAAATTGTAAATTTGACAAAGTAATTTGCTGCCTAAAACCTGTCAGTGTCTATCAGTTCCCTTCAAGACAACATTCAAAATCCTTAAGGAGCCTTTCAAATCACCTGGTAAGCCAGCCCAAACAAGTGTTCACATTTCATCTGTCACCCCACCTTCATGGAGTGCTTGCAGATTCAAGCAGCTACAGAAAGAAAGGAAAATGCTATGAGAATGAAAGGATTATAATTTGTTCCTTTTATATTCTCTGACTCTATGTAGCTAACATGAACACATACGAGACCCATTGCCCTTCCACATTTGCCTTTGAATAGCACCTTCAATATTCAAGGATGGAAAAACCATGTCTGGGGGAGGGTCTCTATCCCCTATTCACCTATTCAAGTTTCAACTATTCAGCTTTTAGAAATTAAAAAAAAAAATTAAATTCTTTAAAGGTGACCCAGTAGCTTCTTATTGTTCCTCTTCTTTTCTGTCCTTCAATTGACCTGCATTAGGATCATCACCCATGTAATGAACACTATGGCTTCTCTGTGTACTCATGGCTGGAGCTGGAATAGATTCAGAGAAAACTACTCCTCATCTACTTTAGATACAGTAATAGAGGAACACAATGCAATGATATCTATATGTCTTTGCAAAAGGCAATCAGTTTCCAACTTAAACTCAATTTGACAAGGGCATGTCCAATAACAAAGCTTTCATTTCCAAATGCAGTCAAAATACACACAGAAAAAAAGGGAATCATACACTGAGAATTGGTAGTCATTGAACACAAGGCATTCAGAAAAGTCTACACTGGAGGATGCTCTGCAAATGCACAGCTGACAAAGCACACTGTGGATACAGAGCGCTATGTGGCCAGACAATCAGGAATGGGTACTACATGTAAGCTATGCAATAAAGCCCTTAGAAATAATTATCCTCTAGCTAAATGCACACTGAATAGTTCTTATTGCTTACTACAGATATTCTTAATTAATCTCCAACAATATCCTCACAAAGTCTTATGTCATAATACATACGTATGTTTTGTTAAGTTATATGAAGGTAAAGTTTCTGGATTCTAGGCCTTTGTTTTCTAATACCACAGTTTGTCCCTGCTATCCTCAACTCAATTTTCCCTTCAAATATGGTTTATCCAACCAAAATTCCTGTATTCAGATTACCCCAAGGTAGGAGAATCTGTGTTCCTGACTGAACCCAAACTAATACAAGCCAAGTGCTGAGTGACTTGCTATGGTAAAATGGACAATAATTTGAACTACATATAAAAAAAGACAAAGAAGTCATAGGGGAGCATGTAAAGCTTTTACTGAAATGGCATTTTACCTGGTCCTTTTCATTTTTCACAATGTGGAAAGAATAGGAAATTAGCACCAATTCACCCTTGCTGAGAATTACTGGAATGTTCTTCTATAGCACGCTATAGTAACCTCTAGGATTTCTCATTGACCTTGTATGAACTCCTATCTAGTCAGGAAGGTCTTGGGATTTGTAACACCTGACTCATAACTTCTCAGCCTGATTCTTTTGAGAAGCTTCTATAGGAAGCTGCTATTTATTCCTAGGCATGGCAAGGCCAGGATGGAGGAACTTAATGACTTCCTCCTTCTTCCTGAGCTGGCTCTCTGTGGCTCTGCTTGATTACCCTATTTGTCGTGTGTTCCCAGAACTTCAGGCACACCCATGCAAAAATGTGTGTGTCTTATAAAAGCTCTCTGTCAAAGCGAACATCAATCATTTCTGAAGCTAAATATAATCCAGTTGTTGCATAAGGATTCTATATGAAACTGAAGTACCTGAGTTCTAGCCATCAATATGCCACAATATGAGACAAAATTGGTGACTAATAATCATTTATTTTCAGTAGACTGACTGATGATAGTGGTATTCTTGATAGCATTTAAATTTAAAATTCACTTTATCCTTTCTTTTTCTTTTCTTCTTTATCTCTTAGAATACATTTTTTAATTTTCTCTTTTTAATGCAGATTGTATTCTTCTCTTATACAATATATCCTGACCACAGTTTCCCCTCCCTCCACTCCTTCAAGGTACTCCCCACCTCCCTTCTTCCTCAGATTCCCCCCCCCCCCACAGCTCTGTTTCCTCTTCAGAAAAGAACAGACCTCAAGGAGATAATAGCCAAACCAAACAAAACAAAATACAGTAAGACATAACAATACCCTCATATAAATGCAGATCAAGTCAACCCAATATGAAGAAAGAGTCCCAAGAGCAGGCTAAGGAGTCAGAGATACACCTGTTCTCACTGTTAGAAGTACCACAAAAACATCAAGGTAACAACCATAATATATACAGGGAGAACCTGGTGCAGAGAACCCATTCAGGCCTCATACTTGTTCAGAATCTATGAGTCCATATGAACCTGTTTGGATGATGTGGTAGGCCATGTTCTCCTGATGCTCCCCATCTCCTCCAAGTCTTATAATCCCCCCATCTTCCAGAGTTCCCCAATATCCTAGGGGAGGGACATGGTGGATAAATCTAATTTATACTTTCTCTCTCTCTCCCTCCATCGCTCAGTCTCTCTGTGTCTCTGTCTCTCTCTCTCTCTCTCTCTCTCTCTCTCTCTCTCTCT
>CAJQZJ010000408.1:713414-743970 GCA_907164525.1 Lophiomys imhausi
GTGTGTGTGTGTGTGTGTGTGTGTGTGTGTGTGTGTGTGTGTGTGTGAAGTCTGGCTGTGGGTCTCTACACCCACTCCCATATGTTGCCTCAGGTAATCTCTCTAGTGATGACTGGACAAAACACCAATGTATGATGAGAATAGCAGTATATCGTTAAGAATTATTTCATTGATTTTTGGTGACGGGGGCACTAGCTGTGTTTGGTGAATCCTATGTCTCTGGGCTATTCAGTCTGCAGTTTCTGGCCATTCAGACAGTGTCAGGCATGGGCTCCTTTTTGTAGAAGAAGTCTCAAGTTAAACCAAACATTTGTTGCCCATTCACACAAGTTCTGTGTCACCTTTGCCCCAACACATCTTGTAGGCTGGTCAGATTTTAGGATAAGGGTTTTATGGCTGGGTTGGTGTCCAGGTTTCTCTTTCCATAGCCTGCAGAGTACCTTCCCAAGCCAAAGAGATAAAAACATAGGAGTGAAGGTAGCAACTCAACTTCTCTACATTCAATGAGCTCTGTGGTTGTTGTCCCCAGCAATGCAGGCCCACTGTCAGTTTTCAGAGAGTGACCTGTCCTAGCATCAGTCTGTGTTGTTTAAGGATCTTCCCAGGACCTTGTTAGCCCATAACTCAACTGAATGCAACCCATTCTCATCACTGGAAGAAGCCATGCCTGGTTACAAAAAATGGCCGGTTCAGATTCCATATTCTCATTAGTAGAAGTCTTCACTAGGGCCACATTTATAATTCCAGGAATTTCCACTGTACTAGGTTTCCAAGGCAACAACCCTCCATGTCCTCCAGTTCCAACTGTCTCTCACTCCATTCCTTTCACACAACCGGATCCCTCCTACTCTTGTCCCTGCCTGTATCCAGTCTACCCTTGCTGTTCTGTGTCTGACAGGGAATTCCAGCCTTGTCCCATATCAAAACAGAAATTTATACAGCTGTGCTAGAAAGTCAGGGCTATGTCAATCCAGAAAGAAAAGGGTGGAATATGGACAGAGATCTGTACTCTAAGGATGTCGAGGTCAGACTGGAAAGGCAGGAGAAAAGTTTATTTCACTGTCAAGTGTCACAGCTGTCTGGTAGGCATGCAGGAGAGTTAGGGCAGTCCTAACCCTCTCTGTCATGCAGAGAAGGATTACTGCTCTTTTAGCTGAGCTGCCAACACCCCAAGCAGTCCTATCTAGGCCTACTGGTCCAGCACTGAGTTCTTCATTCCCAAGCCCAAAATAAATAGCCAAGTCTTAGATGAGCATGGTGGAGTTATTAAGTATTTCATGAATCAGGGACATTATAAACCTTTGGGCAGTGGGAAGGGGTTTTGAATGTGAGTGTGTTTGATTAGCTGGGCACATTCCTATCATAAGAAAGAGAATGCAGTACTTAATTATCCCATGGGCAAGTAGGGAAGGGGAAGAACTCCAGGTATGATTAGAGGCATAGACAAAAGGTCATTGGCTGAAAGTCAAAGCACCAGAGCAATCTTATTAGCATGGGAAAATATCTCCAGGAATCCTCAGGTGATTACTGAGAAGGTTACTCATCAGGAAAGGGTTGGGCCTGTAACTTCTCTGAGAGATATATGGCACTCCTTAGAGGATCTTGAGTTTCCACAGATCAGGCTGAAGAGGGGATCCATCTGAGAAAAGGGAATCTATCATTTAGTATGATGCTTGAGGGCTTTCCAGTAATGCCAGACTTCAACCTTAACAGTAGAAATTCCCTCCATACCCTCAAAATCTATTCTATTTCCCTTTCTGAAGGAGGTCCATGTGTACCTCCTAGAGCCTTCTTCTTTACCTAAACTCTCTTGGTCATTGGATTGTAGCTTGATTATCATTTAGTTAACAGATAATGACCACTTGTAAGTCAAGACCAACCATATTTGTCTCATTGGGTCTGGGTTATCTCATTCAGGATGTTTTTTTCCTAGTTTATCCATTTGTCTGAAAAATTTGTAATGCTGGGTTTTTTGTTGTTGTTCTTGTTTTGTTTTGTATTTTTAACAGCTGAGTAATTTTCCATTGTGTAAAGGACCACATCTTCCTTATCCATTCTTTAGTTGAAGGACATCTAGGTTGGTTCCAATCTTTCACTATTATTAATAAAGCCACAATAAAAATAGTTGAGCAAGTGCTCTTAGAGTAGGATGGAGTGTCCTTGGGCTATAGCCCAAGAGTAGGATAGTTGGGTCTTGAGGTAGATTGATCCCCAACATTGTAAGGAACTGCCATACTGATTTCCATAGTGGTTGTGCAAGTTTGCACTCCCACCAGAAATGGAGGAATGTTCCTCTTGCTCCACATCCATGCTAATGTGAGTTGTCACTGGTGTTATTGATCTTAGCCATTTTGACATGTGTAAGATGGAATCTCAAAGTAGTTTTGACTTACATTTCCCTGTCTGTACCAATTCTAATTGGATTGTTTCTTTTTTGATGTCTAATTTCTTCAGTTCTTTATATATTTTGGATATTATGCCTCAATTGGATGTAGAGTTGGTAAAAAAAAAATCTTTCCCGTTCTGTAAGTTGCCTGTTTATCTGATTGACATTATCCTTTATAGAAGCTTTTCAATTTCAACAATTCCTATTTACTTATTTTTTTTTAATTTTAGTTCCTGCACTACTGTTCTTCCCCCCCCCCCCAATGTTAGCCTTTGCTTCTACCTACTGGTATTAGGAAATTCAAACAATTGAATGTCTAATAATCATGGATTTCACTTTTCACTTTCAAATTTTGATTTTCTGCAAGGTTATCTAAAATGAGAAACATATATATGACACAGCTCAACTAATGGATTGGCATTGTATAACCTCCTTATTTAGTCCCAAGTAGATTCCAATACAAAGTTTGTATGTTGTTGAAGCTTTGGAAGTAAACTGTGGAAATATAAAAATATCTATATTGTATTGGTCAGTTCTTGTTCCATTAAAGAACACAGAAGATAATGATCATACACACATAGCAAGGGTTACCATCTTAATAATACCCTGGTCTTTGTCTAGAAAAGACAGATTACAGTACAACTGACAGATTTAACTGAAATCTAGTTTAGTGGAGGTTAAGACCAGAATAGCAGAGTTCTTTCTGAGTTTAACCTCTGAACTTCTGGTTAAGCTATGCTGACAAAATTTCTTGTTATGAAGTGGGGAAAACACACAGAGAGAGAGAACATTGGAGCATTGGAGCACATGTGTACTGATTTAAGCTCTAGGCCCATCTATTTCAGTATATACACAGAAACATAAGCTAAGAGGAGAAGATTCCTCAAATATCCAGAACCCATGTATTATCTCTTCTCTGGCTCCATGGAAAGAACAACTCACAAGAACATACACATATGTTCTCCAGCTTGAACTACCTTGAGAATTTCCACCTAGGAAATGAGATATCTTCAGAGATCATCATTTTCAAGCCTTGATAAGACTAAAAGAAAATAGTGACACTTGTAAGTTGAAGTCATTGTGGATCAATACTATCATCTCATGAATACTTCTGCATACTCCCTGGGACTTGTTTAGGAGATGAGAAATCGTTGGTATTCAATTTCTAAAACCTTCAATAATAGAGAGAAAAGAAGATAATGTCCCCATTTTCTGTCTGTTTTATCATTTTATTAGAAAACTTCATGAGCTAAATTTCTTTGAGGATCTTAAAGATAAAGCAAAAGCACAGGGTTTTATAATTTGGGAAATGATTTAGTATTCCACTTTTTAGTAAGAAAAAGGAAGTCTCTGGTGCATGACTGCTCTTTCAGCAGGAAAATAAAATGGTGATTTTGCTCAAGCTAAAAATAGAGGGTCTCAAAAAAAGGTCACATTATTTTATAAATAGCATTGCTTCAATTCAGGCATGTTTGGTCAAAAAGAGTATTTTAAACAGAAAACAAAGTAAAAATATATCTACTTAACTGACTTGGCAAGCCTACCTATAAGATTTAGTAATATATTATATAGATGATAGTACAACAGGAGGATAAACAATCAAGAATTGCCCATTGTACTGGGAATATGAATATGTGTCTTTGTTGCTAATTTATTTTGCAGATGAGGAGCCTGATGTTTAAAGGAGAAGGTGTCTGGACCACCAAATGTCTGTGTGAGATGGGACTCTATATCTGACCAGCTATTTCCAATCCATGGTCCAATTTCCTATAACCATTCTGGCAGTCTTGGAACTTTCTATATATCCAACAATGTCTTTTTTATCCATTTAATCCTAAATTCAGCAATGAAACCAACAGAAAAGAGGAACAGTGAACACCGAAACAGACATGGGAAGAAATACCTTAATGGATCAATTGATTAATGAACTAAAGTTATGTACTGGCAGAGATATCAGGTAGAAATGAAAGTTCTGTGGAACGAGCCCTGAGAGAAGCAGAGTTTTCCATATCTGGGCACTTATGCTGTAATCAATAAAGTAAGATGATACCAAACTGCCTGTCAGAAATACAAAATGTAATAAAATCAACAACTAGTTATATCTTAAATATTTACCAAGTTTCAGTTGTAATTATATGTGGAGATTCACACCTCATGTGAATTTTATTTTCATTTATTTTTCTTATTTGAATATATATGAAATTTTCAAACATTAAGGTCATTAAAGTGATAAATTCTCCAACAAACAATGTCTAGAGATACAGCATATCAATGTCATATTACAAAATCCAGTTATTTAACTTCTTTTTTAGTAGTACTTTAATAAATTTTTATTTTTAGAGAAATTTTAGATTTGCAGAATTTTTGGGTAAAAGTTCAGGATTCTCAGATATGCACTTACCTTACTAGCTTCCTCGATTAGTTATGTTTTGTTATTTATTTTCTTGTAGCATATTTATCACAATTAGTTGGTTAACATTGATATATCATTGTTACCTGAAGTTTATAGTTCATCTTAAGGTTTACTTGTGCTATTGTACTTCTTGTCTTTGACAAAGACATGATGTAACGTATCCATGACCACAGCATCACAATGAATAATTTCCCTGGACTGTATTTACTGTACTTCATCTATTCAACCTGCTCTCTGTAGAACGCCTAACTGCTAAATGTTTTACTGTATTTATACTTTGGACTTTTCAGAATATTCTATAGTTAGAAAACCATCACATCCTTTTTGGATTTTTTTTTGTCTTAGCAATATGTATCCAATGTTCCTCTCTATATTTAGTGTCTGTGTTATTATAACTCTTTGTTTCTGAATCACAATCCATTACTATAATGTTCCAGTTCTATTAATCTACACTCTACAAGACATCTTGATTCCTTGAGACTTTTACAATTATGAGTAAATCTGCTGTAATATCCATATGCACATTGCATATTGACATCAGATATAATCAGTTAACACTTGGGATGTTTTTACCTACACAAAGGATAAATTTTGTTTTGTAAAATCTCCTTCTTGGAAAATTTCATGTACATATATAATATGTTTGATCATATAAACCCCCTCTTCCCCTTCTAACTCTTCCCATACCCTTTCCTGCCACATCTCCTTCCCAACTATGAAGTTGGGTAAATGTTTTCAGCCCATTTGGGCAAATAATAAGGTTCTTATTGCAGAGTCCAATGGTAAAAGTATGCTTGTGTTGTAATAGAGTACCAAATTGCTTTCCAAAGTGGCTGCAGTGTTTCCATTTCTTCCAATAATACGTAAGATTCAGTGATGTCCCACATCTCTGTCTACACTTGGTGCTATCTGTGTTCTGAGTCTTAGCCATTTCAACACATGCATAGTGATGTCTTTGCTTATCTTGAAATTCTCTAATGACATAATATGTTGAGCATCTTTAAGATGTGCATTGACCATTTGCATATCTGTAAAATATCTGTGACTTATTTGTGACTCAATTCCAAGCCTTTTTTACTGTTGGATTTTAAACACTACTTTAAAAACTAGTTCTCTGTTTACATGTGTTTTCATTGATTCACTTTCCTTTTTTGACTGCTTATCTTTCTATACCCTTCTCAGTTTAATTTTTCAGAATAGATTTCCTTTTTTTTACATTTATTTATTAATTCAAGTTACATCTCAATCAAAGCTCCCTCACTCCTTCCCTCCTGGTCTTACCCTCCCACCTCCTTCCCCTTTTTTCTCCTATGCTTCTCTTCTGGTGAAGCGACCCCCCCACATATCAACCTGCCTCACTTCTTCAGGCACATGAGGGCTAAGAGCTTCCTTTTACTCTGGGCCCCTACATGGCAGCCCAGCTAGGGAAAAGTGTTCCTCTAAGAGGCAACAGAGTCCATGACTGAGAAGCTCCTCCCCCCACACCTACTTACTAGGGGATCTGTAGGAGGACTAAGTTGCCTCAGAATTGATTTCTTAACTTTAATGAAGTCTAACATTTTTTTCTCTCATCAGTCATGTTCCTTGTGTTAGATCTAAAGTGGTCTTGTTTATCTAAACCCGTCTAAACTTTCTCTAGTGTTCCTTTGTGGATTCCTTCATGTCTACTATGTGGCTAGACCTATGGTCAATTGAAACCCTGTGAAGATAGTAAATGTTTTGCTTGTGGCTATCTGCTACAGGATCATCATCAAATAATCTGTCTTTTCTTCACTGAGTTGTCCTAATCTTGTCAAATATCTGTTGACTTTATTCTGAGTCCCTTTTTAAATTGTTCTTTTTTTTAGGTTTGAAATGATAGTTTATTAACAAAAATAATAAAAATGAAATAACAGTTCAGCAATTAAAATTTTTTAATTAATAAATTTATTTGTTACTTCAGGTTACATCTCCATCATATTGTCCTCTTTCCCCCCTTCAAGCCCTGCCCTCCCACCCTCTACCCCCTGACCCTTCCATCCCACTCCTCTGGAGTGGAGTGTCCCTACATAACAGTCCCTCGCCCAAGTTCAGAAGTCATATGAGGGCCAAGAGCCTCCTCATACACTGGGGGCCAACAAGGCAGTACCACCAGTAGAAATGTCTCATTGCCAGGAAGAGAAAACTAAAAACAAACAAACAAACAAAGTCTATGTCCATGTTCCCTTTGGTGCGTTGGTTGTAGTATAGATATCCTGTACTATATGGCTAAAATCCGACTCTAAGTGAATAGATGCCATGTGCATCCTTCTGAGTCTGGGTTAGCTCACTCAGGATGAGCTTCTATAGTTCCATCCATTTGGCTGCAAATTGTATAATTTCATTGTTTCTGATAGCTGAGTAATATTCCATTTTGTAGATGTACCACAGTTTTTTAATCCATTCTTCAGTTGAGGGACATATGGGTTGTTTCCAGTTTCTAGCTATTACAAATAACGCTGCTATGAACATAGATGAGGAAACTTCTTTATGATTCCGTGAGGAGTCATTTGGATGTATACCCAGAAGTGGTATGGCTGGGTCTGGAGGCAGAGCTATTCCAAGTTTTCTATGACATCACCATACTGACCTCCATAGTGGTTGCACAAGCCTGCATTCCCACCAGCAATGTATATGAGGGTTCCTCTTTCTCCACATCCTCACCAGCATGTGCTGTCATTTGAGCTTTTGATCTTAGCCATTCTGATAGGTGTGAGATGGAATCTCAGAGTTGTCTTGAGTTGCATTTCTCTGTTGATTAAAGATGTTGAGCATTTCTTCAAGTGTCTCTCAGCCATTAGGGATTCCTCCTTTGTGAATTCTCTATTTAGCTCTGTCCTCCATTTTTTGATCAAATTATTTGGTTTCTTGGCATTTAACTTCTTGAGTTCTTTGTAGATTTTGGATATTAGCCCTCTGTCAGATGTGGGGTTGGTGAAGATTTTTTCCCAATCTGTAGGCTGCCGTTTTGTTCGAATGACAGTGTCTTTTGCCTTACAGAAGATGTTCAGTTTCATGAGGTCCCATTTATTGATTGTTGGTCTTAGGTCCTGAGCTGTTGGTGTTCTGTTCAGGAAGTTGTCACCTGTGTCAATGAGTTCAAGGGTTTTTCCCACTTTTTCTTCTAGTAGATTTAGTGTGACCGGCCTTATGTTAAGGTCTTTGATCCACTTGGACTTAAGTTTTTTACAAGGTGATAAGTATGGATCTAATTTCATTCTTTTACAAGTGGACATCCAGTTGGACCAGCACCATTTGTTGAAGATGCTCTCCTTTTTCCATTGTGCGGTTTTGGCTTCTTCGTCAAAAATTAGGTGGCCATAGGTGTGTGGGTCCATTTCTGGGTCTTCAATTCAATTCCATTGATCTACTGGTCTGTTTCTACACCAGTACTACGCTGTTTTTACTACTATTGCTCTGTAGTACAGCTGGAAATCTTGGATGGTGATACCTCCAGATGTTTTTTTATTGTACAGGATTGATTTAGCTATTCTGGGCTTTTTGTTGTTACATATAAAATTGGGAATAGCTTTTTTTCAGGTCTATAAAGAATTGTGTTGGTATTTTGATAGGAATTGCATTGAATCTATATATTGCTTTTGGTAGAATGGCCATTTTTATTATGTTGATCCTACCTATCCATGAGCATGGGAGATCTTTCCATCTTCTAAAGGCCTCTTCAATTTCTTTCTTTAAGGGCTTGAAGTTCTTGTTGTACAGGTCCTTTTCTTGGTTAGAGTTACCCCCAGGTATTTTATATGGTTTGTGGCTATTGTGAAGGGGGTTGTTTCCCTTATTTTTTCTCAGCCCATTTGTTTGTTGTATAAAGAAGGGCTTCTGATTTTTTTGAATTAATCTTGTATCCAGCCACCTTGCTGAAGTTGTTTATCAGCTGTAAGAGTTATCTGGTGGAATTTTGGGGGTCACTTTTGTATTCTATCATATCGTCTGCAAATAGGGATAATTTGACTTCTTCATTTCCAATTTGTATCCCCTTGATCTCTTTTAGTTGTCTTATTGCTCTAGCAAGAATTTCAAGTATTATATTGAAGAGATATGGTGAAAGTGGGCATCCTTGTCTTGTCCCTGAGTTTAGAGGAAATGCTGAAAGTTTCTCTCCATTTAATTTGATGTTGGCCACTGGCTTGCTGTATATTGCCTTTATTATTTCTAGGTATGGTCCTTGTATGCCCGTTTCTCTCCAGAACTTTTAGCATGAAAGGGTGTTAGATTTTGTCAAATGCTTTTTCTGCATCTAGCGAGATTTTCATGTGGTTTTTTTTCTTTCATGTTGTTTATATGGTGAATTACGTTGATAGACTTTTGTATGTTGAACCATCTCTGCATTCCTGGGATGAAGCCTACTTGATCATGGTGTATGATACTTTTGATGTGTTCTTGAATTCGGTTTGCTAGTATTTTTTTTTAAATTATTTTTGCATCTATGTTCATTAGGGAGATTGGTCTGAAATTCTCTTTCTTTGTTGGGTCTTTGTGTGGTTTAGGAATCAGGGTGACTGTGGCCTCATAGAATGAGTTTGGCAGTGTTCTTTCTGATTCTATTTGTTGAAAGAGTTTGAAGAGTATTGGTGTTAGCTCCTCTTTGAAGGTCTGGTTGGAAAACTATGTGTCTCCTGTTTGCTATATTACACTGCCTTATTTACTATAGCTACATGGTGAGTCAGATAGTAGAAACTGCTGATTTTGTATTTTCAAGTTGTTTTATTTAGCATCATTTGCCACTGGGATGAAATTTTGAATCAGTTTGCCAAATATCCTCAAAATACCACTTTCACATATACTCAAAGTCCCAACTGAAGTCTCAAAAGGTTATTTTGTGGATATTTTGCATGGTTTGTGTTTTAGGAGAAAAATAATTATTGAGAATGATGAGGAAGGAGTGACTGCAGATAATGTCTAAGTTATGAAAGAGGATATAAAGCTAATTGCTTTTCTAATTTTAATTCCATAATTGATATTTTAGTTTTTTTAATATTTATTTATTACTTCAGGTTACATCTCCATCACAGTGTCCTCTTTACATCCCTGCCAGTCCCACCCTCCCGCCTTCTACCCCCTATCCCTTCCATCCCACTCCTCTGGGGTGGACTGTCCCTACATAACAGTCTCCCACCCCAGTTCAGCAGTCATATGATATTTTAGTTTTGATGGTTAGTAAGTACATAACATATATTCAATACTGTAAATGCAAAATTCAATGTGAGGCTTCACAGCTTCTATTTCAAAATCCAATTGGAGTTGTCTATAAGTTCACTAAGTTATAGAGACTTTTGAACTGGCTGCTTTTGGGAGTGGGTATTTTTATTTATCTGAAACTTGTAACAATAAAATCTATAAAAAACAAAGATTAAATGTTGCCATATAGAATATATATATATATATATATATGTAATATGTATTTATATGTCATCTTTGCTGCAATTACTCAAAAGGAAAGAAAAATATAGTAAGTTGAGGATGGGTTGTAATGGAGGTATGTGTACAGGAGCATCTGCCAAACATTAATCCTATGAAACGTTGATGGACAGAATAGGAGTACAACAGGATGTACGCAAATGAGAAGTTCATTAAATACAGAAGTATTAGAGGACAGAA
Source organism: Lophiomys imhausi (assembly GCA_907164525.1). Lineage (NCBI taxonomy): Eukaryota > Metazoa > Chordata > Mammalia > Rodentia > Muridae > Lophiomys > Lophiomys imhausi. The sequence continues at coordinate 723,848 of CAJQZJ010000408.1, forward strand.
GTATGTATGCAATATGTGTGTGGTGAGTGTGGGTGTGTATATGTATTCAGGTGGATCTGGAGACTTGGGAATAATGTAAACTATGGGAGACAGGTACATTATTTTACCTGGGAAGTTTCTGTTAATCTAAGGGGAGGGAAGCCTCTAGCAATGAGAATGTCAGGTGTGCAGCAGAGCTGATGAAGTGTCAGATTGTTTTAAGAAATGATGAGAAGATTGAGTTTCTGATTTATGGCAAAGATTTATAAGCAAAACATATGAGAGGATGAATACATTGCTGCCTTCTCAGTCAGCAACTCTATTCTTGCCTCCTTTTGCATTGTTTTCTTCTCCCAAACAGTGTACAAACTCAGAGATTCGCTCACTCATTTGTTCATCTGTTAACTTTTTTTGTGGGACAGTGCACCACATGCTATACTAGTCCAGAATCTGGGCTATACATGGGTGGACAGAGCAGTGGGAATCTGACTCTTCAACCATTGAATTCTGTTTCCATTCTCATATGTCTATCACAGACCAACAGACTCCAAACTGTTACCTCTTTCTAAAAAGAAAATACATGTATTTATTTATTTTATATGTATGTGTGTGCCTGAGTGTATGTATATGTTCCATATACATGCAATGCCAACAAAAGTAAGAGGGGAGGGTATTAGATTCTCTAGAATGTGAGTTAGAGATTGTAAGCCACCATGTGCAGGCTGAAAATCAAATCCAGGTCTTCTGTAAGATCAGTAAGTGCACTTAACTGGCGAGCCATCTCTCCAACCCCTGAGACCTCTTTTAATGCCTTATCCCCTCCCTTTGTTTCACTGACAATTTAGAGTTCCTTCTCATGTTCATTAACCTTGCATTTCATTCAGTCTCCACTGATTCTTCTCCTTTTCTTCACACTTAGACCCTACATTCTATTTTCTCCTGAAGTGCAAGAACTCATGCACCATTATTCCCACCTGCTGTATCATAAAGCCATAAGCATAAAGGATCGTTTTTTTTTTTTTTTTTCTGCCAGGGGTGGAAACTTGAGTTAACAATTGAAACCCATATTACATAAATGACATGTATGTATTTATCTGTGTTGCTTTTACTGATAAGTATTCTTTCATTTCACAAAGTATAAAGTGAAGTGCCAGGAGTTCGGGGAGGAAGGGCCATGTTCTATATTGATTGTGTTAATGGAAGGAATACTTCATGATCTGAACCCAAGGAAGCTAATGGGAAGACTGCAATAGTTGTAGAGGCTTACTTCACATACAGGATGTCTAATTAAAAGAAATAGTTAGGAACACAGTCAAGCATAACTTACAGTCTGTGCATGTGCCTCATCTGCATCATTTCCTTTAAATGCACAACAATCTTGCAATTGTTCATATGCAGTTTGCCTCCCAAAAGATCATAAACTAGAGAATTTGTTCCATTGATAATGGAGGTCTGAAAATATTAGGTAAGTAAGAAGTCCTTTGTTCAATTTCAAACAGTACCTTTGGAAGTTCAAAGGACTGAAGTATCTCTCTAGATTTCTGTTTTATGATGCTGCCTCTTGACTTCACATATCCTCTGGCCATGACATGACCATGATGTAATACAATCCAAGAGGGACAAGTCAGAGTGAGGCTGCCAAACTTGGATAATCTGTCTCTAAAATTTCATCCTGAATAAAGCTCTTTTCTTTATATCAACTTGCCTCAGGTATTTTATTACAGTTACAAAACCACAGACTAATATAAGCATGAAGATATTTTTCTGTCTCTCACTGATGCTGGAGAACATTATGTAACTTCTCCAGAGTTGTGCTATGTTTTGTTAAGAAAATTTGGATTCAGCTTTACTCTAGGCTTTTGATTTTTGTTCAGTGCATAATGTCTTTCAAAGGTAAGGAGATACTCAGTAGAATTTTAAGTTTTCACAGATTTTCCTGCTGCCTTGTCTACCTCTCCCTATTGTTAGTCATATCCTCCCACAGACCTCTGGAAGTGTCTGTATGATATTTCTTAACTTCCACTAGGTTATAAGTGTTCTGAGGTACCATGGGCAGCTGAGCCATGATGGACAAACAGCCCAGGAACCCTGGGTAAGGTTATTATAAGGACATTCTACACAGAGTCTCTGGCAAAGTTAACTTCAAGCAAACCAAGATGGTGATCATACAGCAACACATCTTTTTTTGTTTCCTTCCTCCAAGTGTGGTTTCTACTGGAATAATGCTCCTTAGGATTATCAACCATCTTTCCCAAGCAACTCAGTGAATCAAACCCTGGTCTCCAGAGCCACTGACTTTGAGAATCCAATTTAAAATTCACATTTCACCTTAGAGATAATGAACGCGGAATAATGAATAATGAATCAGAAAGGCTGTCAAAAATCTTTGAAATTACAGGAACCTCTGTCTACAGATGAGCCTCTCTCATGCTGTCTGTGGTTTCATCCCTCATCCCTCTTCCTGTGATTAGCACACTCCTGACAACATTAGAGCTCACTGCACTTGGACTGAAGGAAAAATAAAATAAAAATTTATGTTTGAAGGGGTATTAACATTTGAAAATAAAGGCTCAAGGCTAATTGTGTCCCCAGGGATCCTCTAGGCTCTAGTCCTGAGTCATATAGGACTGACTGAACAAATGAGTTACAGAAAGACCCACTACTGGCATTGACCATGAGGAGCTGACCTAGTAACTAGGTTCCCACTATGTTTTCCTTCAAAGTTGAGTGTCTTCAACAAAGATCCACATTTACTGCTCAATTTATCTTTACATTTGTTGAAACGTTAAATACTGCTTCCTCCTACAGTAAGATCTGAAACTCTTAACTATAGACACTTTCATAGTTACTTTATTCACAGGTGTTCTCTTAGAAATGTATATTGGAAAATAGGAGGGACCCATCAGTCATGGTCAGTCCGTTACCACCTTGTCTTGGACAATGTTCCAGATGAAAATGGGTCAGAAAAAAACTTGTTCATAAATAATAAGACACCTCTGTTGGGCTTGGAGTATGATGTAGATACCTTGTGCTTGAGGATTGAGTGTAGCAATAAAATATAGCTATAGGTTCTGGGCCTAGTATATAGAGATTGGAGACGGTTCTGGGACATAACTTTAAGAGAGTGTAGATGTGTCAGGGAATTTTTCCACCTCTACTTAACTGATTCTATGATTTACAGAGTAGGGAGCCCAGGAGATGCATAGAGTATAGCATAATCAGAAAACATCAGTGTGAATATCTGACCTGAGATGCATGAAAGAGAAGATTTGGTTATCAGTCCACTCTGTGACCCTCATAGCCAGTTCTGAAAGTGATGCAATAAATGCTATCAAGCCCATGGTGTATATATGTCATCTCAGGAAGGGGATGCTAATTCTGGCTTTTTGTAACCAGGATGTTTTTCCTACCCTCTCTGCATTGCAATTGCTCAGGGTGTGTAATGGGATTCTTAGGCTGTGGCAGATTTAGAATAAGAATTAAAATGAGTTTTTTATATATCAAACCCAAGGAATGCTGTAGGCAGTAAATAGCAGCCCCCTGATTGTTAGACACAATAACTGTTCTCTCTGAGCTGAATAAAATCTTTCCTTAATGAGTTGATTAAAAGATTCATTTTTTTTGGCTTATCCACAGAAAAATTCTCTGTAGATGTTTCTTTAAAAAAAAATACTGAAGTGTGAAAGCAACCATTGTTTGTCTCAGGCTTTACTAATGGATACAGTTAACTATGTCAGACAAAATGCTCTGCTCCCATAGCACTCATCAGTGTAGATGGGATCTTCTGTCATAGAAGCAGAAAGCTCAGTTCAGGGAAATACATAGCATTCAAGAATTGAATAACCTGAAAAAGTACCTTTTAGTACTGGAGGGGCCCGGAGACCCTAGAGTGTCTGTGGAACTCCATATGTTCTGGGAGGGAATGTCCAAGGAGAAAAATCTTCAACTAACAAATGAAGTCAGTGACCTGGAGGAATGCATCCCTGGAGAGAGCCTCTGGTTGGGATGGGTGTTCCTCCTGTTTGTGGACTTGGTGCAGAAAGCTGTCTCAGCCTTCCAATGATGGCATCAAAAGTAATATTTCCCCCTGGAGGATTTTTCTTTCTGTCTTGTGTCAACACCATGTAGAGGTATAATTCCTCACTGTGTTGCCTAATGGCAATAAGAATCTACTCTGTCCAACAACTTGGAGCATCCACATTCATTGCATTCTGGGGAAATGATGAGAAGTTAATCTTTTTATATTTATTGCTCAGAAAAATGGAGCCTGAAGCAAGAAACACTTTTATTTCTTCTGGAAGAAAATAATTTTGGGAACATAGCTCTCAGCCTAAATTACACTCAAAGAACAAGAATCTATAATTAGTTATCTAATGTGATTTTTGTTCCTGAAACTATAGGGTCCCTTCTTAAAAAAGAAATCATCATAAAAAAATAATTACATAGAAAAATGAAGTGATTTCTTGCAGGTCAAAGGTGGTTTCTCCTCTGAGGACTGCCAGTTGCTTGATTGGCTCTTTCACTAACAGGTGACAAAACAAACAAAAAACAAGAGGGAACAGGGACGTGAAGCTCTTAGTTACCTAGTGTAGCTCTTTCGGAAAAGGCCTTCAGGAAGGCTTTCAGTTGAAGTTCACTGCAAGTTTAATTGAAGTTATTATAAAACCGTTTTGGGGGGGGGCAGATTGTGTAACAATTTTTGAATAGTGTATGTAGTCGTGTTTTTCTCTCTTTGTAACTTCCTCATTTTCACAGTCTTCTGGAGGAAGAGAATAGAGATAATGCTTTGAAAATTGAGATGGGTATTGGCTTATTCATTTTGTTAGCTAAATGAAAGTTACACTGGGAATGTTAACTAACAAGGTCTGTGTGTGTGTGTGTGTGTGTGTGTGTGTGTGTGTGTGTGTGTGTGTCCATGTTGGGGCCACAGACATGGGAGATAGTAACCTTTGTATTCTTAAAAGTTATGTAAAAATACCCTTGTTGTGGAAATTTTACAAGAAAGTTAAATCAGGTAGATGGTGTAATTCCTCACTGTGTTGCCTAATTTGATAAGAATCTACTTTGTTCAACTCCTTGGAGCATCTGACTTCTCTTCACAAATCATTCTATTTTATACATTTATTAATTCAAGTTACATCTCAATCACAGCCTCCTCCCTTCTCCCCTTTTGGTCCCACTCTCCCACCCTCTACCCCCTCTTCCACCTATTCTACTTCTCCAGTGTGGGGGACCCCACATATCAGCCCCCTTAGTTCATCAGTCACATGAAGACTAAGAGCTTCCTCTTTCTCTAGAGCCTGACTTGGCAGCTCCACCACAGTAAAGTGTCCCACTAACAGGTAACAAAGTCCATGACTGAGACTGCCCCATCCCTACTTGTTAAGGGATTTGTATTAGGACCCAATTGCCTATCCTCTATATTTATATAGGGGGTCTAGGTCAAGTCTAACCCTTTTTTTTCTTATTTTGGTTAGGGTTCCAGTTGCTGTAAGCCTCTAGAGGCCTTGGTTAGTTGGTTCTATTGATCTTCATGTATTGATCTTAACCGCTCCAGGTCTATTTCTCCTCCCTCTCTTACATAGGTCTCCCAGAGTGCAACCTAATGTTTTACTCTGTGTATCGGCATCTGTTTTGATCTGCTGCTGGATAGAATAGTTATGCTAGGTTCCTATTCCTTTGCTCTGTGAGTTGTAGGATAGTTATCTTGTGCTATATGGCTAATGTCCAGTTATAAGTGAATACATACCATGTGCATCTTTCTGGGTCTAGGTTAGCTCTCTCAGGATGAGCTTTTTTTCTTCCATCCATTTGGTTGCAAATTGCATGATTTCCTTGTTTCTGATAGCTGAGTAGTATTCCATTGTGTAAATGTACCATAGTTCTTTTATTCATTCTTCGGTTGAAGGACATCTGGATTATTTCCATTTCTAGCTATTACAAATAAAGCTGCTGTGAACATAGATGAGGAAATATCCTTGTGGTTTGGTGAGGAATCATTTGGATGTATACCCAGAAGTGGTATGGCTGGGTCTTGAGCTAGAGCTATTCCAAGATTTCTAAGATATCGCCAGACTGATTTCCATAGTGATTGTACAAGTTTGAACTCCCACCAGCAATGGAGGAGTGTTCCCCTTTCTCCACAACTTCACCAGCATGTGCTGTCATTTGAGTTTTTGATCTTAGTCAATATGACAGGTGTGGGATGGAACCTCAGAGTCATCTTGAGTTTCATTTCTATAATGATTAAGGATGTTGAGCATTTTTTCATGCTTCTCTTGGCCCTCAGAGATTCTGCTTTTGTGAATTCTCAGTTTAGCTCTGTACTAATTTTTTTTTATTGGATTATTTGGTTTCTTGGTATTTAGTTTCTTGAGTTGTTTGTAAATTTTGGATATTAGCCCTCTGTCAGATGTAGGATTGGTGAAGATCTTTTTCCAGGCTGTAGGCTGCTATTTTGTTCTAATGACAGTGTCCTTTGCCTTATGGAAGCTTTTCAATTTCATAAGGTACCAGTTGTTGATTGTTCGTCCTAAAGAATTGAATAGTGAGAGAAGGGAGATCTGTTCAGTCACAAACTGGCAATCATACAAGAAGAGAGATTATAGTACAGAATATAGGTGGATGTAATGGAGCTGTACACATACACACACACACACTTTAGTGTTTGTAGAAAAAGAGAAGGCATGTGTTTCTTCTCTAAACAAGCCGTGACCACTTAAAGACACTTGAAATTGCAAATCCTACTTGAAGCTAAAAATACATATGCATTGTGGGGTTTTCGAAGTAAATCAATCTAGTCTGTGAAATGTAATGTCAGTGCTTAAATTTTTTTTGAGAGATCAACAATAGTTTAGGTTGGTTGTTTTGTTTTTAATAAGACGTCCATAAATTCTGGGTTTGACTTTTACACATGATTATTTCTGTTGGTCTCAGGGTCTCTGATTGTTCATTAGGAAAATGTCCATTGGCACTAGAATTTGTCTTTTACATCTTCATTCTCTTCCTTACAACTAGAAAGCAGCTAAACTAATTTCAAACCTAATTCTGTATCGTTTCCTAATGAATCCTACGGACACATGTCTACAAATGGTGTAATAAGTGACCATACACTGTTTCCTTAAGAACATTCTCTAATTTCATTTTAGGACAATGTTAGAACTATATACCATATCAGTTCATAAATTTAATATGTGAAATTCACAAAGATTTTCGTAGCCACTTATTGGTAGAATTAATTTTTAAAAGAGTATATTTGATCTAAATTTAATAAAATTTTAGGTGTTGTTTCCTTGTAAGTGGATGCAATAAGGAGTAAATGCACTACATTGATGTTTAAAGAATACATATTTACTACTGTATTATATATGTATATACATATATCTATATAAATACCATATATAGATATAGTTGTATGTGTGTGTGTATGGTGTGTATGAGTGTGTATGTTCATTTTTCTTGCAGCACTGCACAATAACATTCTGGGCAATACAAATCTTCTTAGACTAGAATTTCATAATAGTCAAGAAAATTTGCTAATTTTTATGTAAGCTTTATTGAGTGGATTGGCTGAGTGGATTCACAGACAGTGAGAGAAGGCGCTGTCACTGACTCTGAAACAATGCACAATCCAGTGTATGCAATAAAACTGCAAGATTCCCACATCTATTTAGCCTTGATCTCACTAGTGATATTCAAGAAGGTTTATAAGAGCAAATGGGAACATTTGAAGGACATTTGAGATGACACAGGAAATAAATTGAATATGGATAATGAAAGATTTTCCTTGCCATGATAAGCTTAGAATTCTTCCATTTCTACACAAAGACAGAGAAGACACTCTAGCGGGAGACAGTTTAAAGAGAGCAAACTCCAGATTGAAGATATATTTTCATGAAGTTACTTCAAAGATATAAAGTGTAGCCAAGAAAGAAAGACCTGAAAATCATAATCACAATTGATTTTAAAATGGGCATTGCTGTGCGATTAATAGATTCCTTTCAATAATGGAGAGTCTCTGTTTATGAATCTATCTTGGCCATTTGATATGTGTTGGTCAATAAGACATTAGCAAAATGCCTTGAAAAAAGAAAGCCCTAAGTCATTTGTGTGACCAGGGTGACTTCTTCTCCTCTGGGAACTCTACGGTTATCATATGAAAGAGTTTAATGCAGCCTACTGGCAAGGGAAGCCACTGAGAAAAAACATGGCATCTTGCTGACAGCCAGCCAGGTGCTAGACTAGCAAGATTCTCTTCAGGGACATCTGGCAACTTCTCTCCCAATTTCCACAGGTACATTATAGTTCTGCAGAGATCTGACAAGAAGAAACCTGTTCAGAGCCCCCAGGGGGCAGGGGAGAAATAGTGACTGATACAGTGCTCTGAGTTCTGTGATAGCTGCAATGAAGTATGACACATGACATCAAAACTGCAACCAGTGAAGCTTGAGTCTCAAGTTGTGTTCTCAGAGAAATTGCACATAGAACGATGGACAAACTGGTATATTCAGCTCAATGCTGGGTCCAGGAGACACGTTCTTTGTCTTATACAATTAAAACAATGCCTGCTACAGGAAATAAGGAAATAGTTTATTCTGACCCAAATATAGTTGGTCATGGCATTCAGAAATAAGGGATTGAATTAGCTTGAATGGTTTATTCTCCCATAGAAAGAAAATGTAAGACACAGAGCAAGAAAGCCTGTACAACACTAAATTTATTAAATACATCGGTGATAGCATTAGGTTGATGGGATGTAGTCAAGTGGGGAAAAATGGTTTCCAGATGTTAAAACATTCTTGTCTTCAGGGTTGGATAATGCTAGACATACAAGCAAAACAACATATTTGAAGAGCTTTATTTAAGGTTGAATAGGATGTTAAGTTATATACAAACAGTGAGTCTAAGAAGCCATGAAAGCAGCCAAGATAATTTTGGTTCTCAATATGCAACATTTTATCATTCTACAATCACCATGTCCCCAATCAATGTCTAACAGTCTACAAGAGTGTGGACAGGTGTCGCTTCTTGAGAGAACTCTAGCTCCAAAAACATATTGTAAAACTTGAAGAGAACGTATGAGCTATTGCTATTCTATTGTTGTCACCTGTGCCAATGAGTTTGAGGTTTTTTCCCACTTTCTCTTCTATTAGCTCTAGCATATCTGGTTTTATGTTAAGGTCTTTGATTCACTTGGACTTAAGTTGTGTGCAATGTGATAAATATAGGTCTATAAATTCCACCTAGCAGATCAAAACATGCTGAGAGACACAGTCAAACATTAGGAGGAGCTCTGGGACCCCTATATAAGAGAGGGAGGATGAATAGAGAGACCTGGAGGGGACAAGATCAGCACATGAAGATCAGCAGAACCAATTGACCTAGGCCCCTAGAGGCTTACAGTGACTGAAACACCAACCACAATAAGAAAAAGAAAATAAAAAGCTTACACTTGACCTAGAGCCCTCTCCCATACTAATATAGAGGATAGACAATTTGGTCTTCATACAGATCCCTTAACAAGTAGGGAATGGGCAGTCCTAGTCATGGACTTTGTTACCTGTTAGTGGGACACTTTACCATATGGAGCTGCCATGTCAGGCCCCAGAGCAAGAGGAAGCTCTTAGCCCTCTTGTGACTGATGAACTGAGGTGGACTGATATATGGGTGCCCCCACACCAGAGGAGTAGGATGAGTGGGAGAGGGGGAAGAGGGTGAGAGGGTGGGACTGGGAAGGAAGGAAGGAGGAGGCTGCTATTGAGATGTAACCTGAATTAATAAATAAACATAAAAAAGATAAAACAAACAAACAGAAAAAACTGCTTTAAAACCTGTATCCAGAAACTTCAAGAGCTTTGGAGGCAGAAGATGAATGCCAATTATTAGAAAATGCCCTTACACAAATTATTTAAACTTCAATTTGTGTATCTAAAGTGATAACATAATCAATCTTCTTTAGGCAGCTCTTATAAGAACTAAATGAGATAGGCCAACCAGTGGTACCATATAAACTATAAAGGGATTTGGAAGTAAAAGATCACAACCATAAGCCACTATGAGTTATTGTAACATTGTGTATTTGCTCCAGAATTATTAATACTGCTGTTATTATTGTAGGTAGAGGTTTACTTTGAAGAGAGTGATGACTAGGTTAAGGAAGAAGAGCTGGGATAAAATAAGGAACATTTTAGAACACAGTTTTGATACTTTATAGGAGGCGGAGTTTAGTTCAGACAGGGACTGGGAGAAGAATTCACAGTCTCAAACCATAGCAACGTACACTATGCTAAAGGGATCTACCCCAGAATCAGGGTGAGATTCAGTCTATGGAGGACTGGAGAGAATTGGTTCCTTTCTATGCTAAGAAGTCTTTTGGTATCTTAGGTGGGTCATGTGATCCACTTTTGTGTGATGATTGTAAAATAAAGCGTTATTCCTTATCCTGAAGACACAAGCTTCACTAGGATTTTGGTGGAAATACTTATCATTTAAGTCTATGTAGACAATACTTTTGTATGATTGTACAGCATCAGTTCTTTAACATCGCTTACTAATGTACATTATCCCAACTATTTATTATTATATATTGTTTCTGCAGAGCACGGTACTGCTATTAACTCAATATTTAATTATTGTTGTCTGGTTGAAGTTATTTTAAGTTCCTCACTACTATAAACTCTATAAGATATTCTTATTTAAATGTGTAGCTTGCAGTGTCCTTAGAGTGAATTCACAGATATCTATGTGTCAGGTCAAATACCATGTACCCATTTGCAGACTAACGTAACTGCAGGAAACAGAGCCTACTGAAAGGCTAAGCCATTTTAAACCCTCAGCCTGTATTTGTGAGCATGCCCTCTTCTCTCTTTATTTTATGTTTATTTATTACTTCAGGTTACATCTCCATCACAGTGCCCTCTTTCCACCCCTCCCAGTCAGGCCCTACCACCCTCTACCCACTGTCTCTTCCATCCCACTCCTCCAGAGTGGAGTGTCCCTACATATCAGTCCCCCATCCCAGTTCAGCAGTCATATGAGGGTCAAGAATCTCCTCATACACTGGGGGCCTACAAGGCAGCACCACTAGGGTAAAGTGTTTCATTGACAGGAAAAAAAAAAGTCTATGTTCCTGTTCCTTTTGGTGCATTGGTTGTAGTATACTTATCCTGTACTATATGGTTAAAATCCGATTATAAGTGAATAGATGCCATGTGCATCCTTCTGAGTCTGGGTTAGCTCATTCAGGATGAGTGTCTCTAGTTCCATCCATTTGGCTGCAAATTGCATAATTTCATTGTTTCTGATAGCTGAGTAGTATTCCATTGTGTAGATGTACCACTGTTTTTTAATCCATTCTTTGGTTGAAGGACATCAGGGTTGTTTCCAGTTTCTAGCTATTACAAATAAGGCTGCTATGAACATAGATGAGGAAACTTCCTTGTGATTCAGTGAGGAGTCATTTGGGTGTGTACCCAGAAGTGGTATGGCTGGGTCCTGATGCAAAGCTATTCTAAGTTTTCTAAGATATCCCCAGACTGACCTCCATAGTGGTTGCACAAGCCTACACTCCCACCAGCAATGGAGGAGGGTTCGCCTTTCTCCACACCCTTGCCAGCATGTGCTGTCATTTGAGCTTTTGATCTTAGCCATTCTGATAGGTGTGAGATGGAATCTCAGAGTCGTCTTGAGTTGCATTTCTCTGATGATTAAGGATGCTGAGTATTTCTTCAAGTGTTTCTCAGCCATTAGGGATTCCTCCTGTGTGAATTCTTTGCTTAGCTCTGTTCCCCCTTTTTTTTTTTTTTTGTATAGAAACAGACCAGTGGATCAATTGAATAGAACTGAAGACCCAGAAATGAACCCACACACTTGTGGTCATTTAATTTTTGACAAAGAAGCCAAAACCATACAATGGAAGAAGGACAGCATCTTCAACAAATGATGTTGGTCTAACTGGATGTCGACATGCAAAAGAATGAAATTAGACCCATACTTATCACTTGTACAAAACTTAAGTCCAAGTGGATCAAAGACCTTAACATAAGGCCTGACACACTAAATCTAATACGGAGAAATTGGGGAAAAGCCTCAAACTCATCAGCACAGGTGACAACTTCCTGAACAGAACACCAACAGCTCAGGCTCTAAGACCAACAATCAATAAATGGGACCTCATGAACCTGGAAAGCTCTGTAAGGCAAAAGACACTATCATTCAAACAAGAGGGCAACCTACAGATTGGGAAAAGATCTTCACCAACCCCACGTCTGACAGAGGGCTAATATCCACAATTTACAAAGAACTCCAGAAATTAAATGCCAAGAAACCAAATAAGCCCTCTTCTCTGTAATGCTGAACTTGGAAATTGTAATTTTTAAAAGTGCTGATTCTTAAAGTGACTTTTTATTTTAATTTGCATTAAAATATAATGATAACAACATCTTCTTGGGTTTTGTTCTTACTTGTTTTTGAAATAAAGTTTCACCATGTAGCCTAACCTGACCTCAATTACTATGTAGCTCAGGCTGGCCTTGAACTTTAGATTCTCCTGCTTCAGCTTCCCATACTTCAGAATAATTCTGACTCTTTCTTGGCACATTGCTGTGTTCTTTCCTGAGCTTGACTAAGGTCACACCTTAGCCTGGTTAACAGGAGCTCTGTTTGAAACCTGACTGTATTTTAATCTTCCTAAGTTGATAATTTTCATATCTCCCCTGTCTGTCTATTCAAGATTCAACTCCACTCATTGGGTCCTATGCAGAGCTATTGATCAATAGCCTGGAATGCACTTCTGGAAGCTTCTGTAAAGGAAGTATGACATCAGATTCATACAATCTGTCATTTCACTAGAAGGAATTGTTTCAAGGTGCAAATGTGCTTCTGAGATACTCCCTCACTTATTTTCTATGCATCTATTGAGGCTCATCTTTATCTGTGGAGGGTTGGGGCTGCATTATTAGAGGCCAGTGGATACCTGAACCTTTGGAAGGTAACAAACCCTAAATAAGATGTATAGGTATGGATTTTGTTGCATACTCACAACATGATAAGATATCAAATATTCACCTTTGACATAAAATAGAATATCATAGATTCTCTTTGTACTTCTGAATTGCCACCATAGCTATGCCTGCAAGTAGAGTAGTTATTCAATAAAATAAGCAGTCTGTGAACAAAAGTATTATGATACTGAGAGGAACTAATAACTTAGATGATAACTGAGAGACTAAATGGGTAGATAATCTATACAATGTGGATACTTTGCATACCAAGATCATTACTATCCAAGGTAGCAGAGAAAAGAGTGATAGATTTCATTAGACAACTAAAGATGATTTTTTTTTAATTTCTAGAATTTTCTATACAATGTGGATTCAGTGGGCCTTTGGTAGTGAGCTAACAGATAATTACTGTCTCTCATACACTTGTCTATTAGGGTCTATTAGATAGTCTATTTGATTGTCACTGATGACCTTAATGGAAGCTTAGTTGACACTAAATATACCATTTTCTTGTACTGCTTTTATTAACAAAATAGAAGTATAAGTCTAGTGAATAGTATCATGTGTTTTTAACAAGTGTTTGTGATTAAATTTATTTTCTAGTATATATAAAGTTCATAACTCAAGAAATTTTGTATAAACTTTAAAAATAAATAAAAATATTAACCTTTTGATTTTTTTTGACTTTGCCTTGTTTTTTTTTCTTTTTTTCCTTTATTTTTTATTTCTTCAAGTTACATCTCAATCGCAGTCCCCTCCCTATTCCCCCTCCAGTCCCACCCTCCCACCCTCAACCCCCCATCCTCTTCCCTTTTTTTTTTCTTTTAAGTTTAAGGTATATCTTATTTCCCCCTACAGTTTCCCCTTTCAGTCCAACAAATGGCTCTTTCTCTTATAATAACAAATACAATACAGTACAACAGAGGTAATTAGGCCACAGTTATGAGGGTTATATGGCTTAACATACATTCCCAATGACCAGTCCATATGTATTGATTTTTTAAATGAAAAGAATATGTATTCTTTGCCTCATAGTTTTTATTTCCCTGTGTGTAAGAAGTAACTAGATAAGATAAATTTGTGGAATACCATGCGTCTAATATCTTGAAAGTATTGAAGAATAACCTCTGGCAAAATCGTCTTTTCCCTCAAGTTTTTGCTTTCTACATGATAACATAATTTGAGATTGTTTTCCAGGTACAAATTTTAAAGATGCAAATGTATGATTGCTAATTAGTTACTAAATAATTACATATTTCAGAGACTATAATTCATTTAATGTATTAAAAAGGCATAAATTGAGCTTCAAATCTAGGTCTAATTCCAGAAACAGAGAAAAACAGACTAGATCACATGTGATCTCCGTGGTAGATTTATTAATAGGAAGCCCCAGAATTTTCTATTGAAACATATATATATATGTATATGACATGTATACATACATATGTATATGTCATATAAGTGTGTCATATATATATATATGTGTATATATATATGAATGACACAGGCAAGCACCTAGAAATGTATCCCTAGATATATCAGGCAGTAAGATAAAATAGATCTGGGTTCAGAAATACTCACTAATTCACAAATTGTGAAATAAACAGGTCAATGTCAACTGAACCTCAGGTCCGACAAGAGAAACATACTTGCCAACAGGCACCATCAGTTTCTCTACATGAGTTTGAGGGTCTTTGAGCTGTGAATGATAGAACAGGAACACTTCTGCAACTTAATTAAGAGCCCAAAAGAAAATGTTTGCCTTGGGCAACTGAAAAGCTGAGTGCCATCAATGGCTCAGACATGTCTAAATGCAGATGCCCAAATGATAGTAGTGGAAAATAATTCTGCTCTCTTTAGTTACTCTTCCTAGTGCTGTGACAACTTAGTTGACAAAAGCAATTTAAGGAGAAAGGGTTTATTTTAGCTTGTAGTTCAGGAAACATTCCATTATGGAAGTAATATAAAGTCCACAGGAACTTTAAGCAGCTGTTCACACTGTGTCCACAAGAGGAACCAGAGTGCTGGACGCATGTTGATGCTGAGTCCCTTTCTCCACTTATATAGTCTAAGATTCCAACCATGGAAATGTGCCACTCGCAGTGGGGAGATCTCCACACTTAATTAACACAATCAAGACAATTTCCCTCAGGCACAGCTAGATGCCTTTTCTCAGATTTTGTCAAATTGATAAGTAACACTAACCATCACATATTCTTTAACTCTTTCATTGGAATTAGACCTTACAACATTTAGCTTTGATTTGTTTTGCGTGAACTGTCCTGCTGTAGTTTTCTACATGCTGAGACTGGCAGCATCTGGCTAATGCTGTTATAATGGATTGTCATGTTAGAAAAAACAACTATTTTAACAGCTTCAAGGACAAAGATGGGTCTGCGATTTTAAAGTGGATGGTTCATTTTGGACTGTCTCCTAGTATTTCCAAGTTGTCCACTTAAGGTGCTGTTACTTCATTTAACACACATCCATAGAGTGCTTAATTTGTACCAGGCACTCTTGCAAGGTTTCATGACAGACAAGTGGTTCTGATAGTCGAGTCTATTTGTAGGATACAGGAAAAATATATAGCACATGGTACAATGTGGGAAGAACCAGAAGGAACTAGACTTGAGTCATACTGCAGATCCATGGATAGGCAAATAGACAACTAAGTCTCAGTAGGCCAAGATTACCTGAAAGATATGTTGCACTCAGCAAGGATGACTGACCTCTCTAGGACAAGACTGACTTTTTTTTTCTTCTTGTGGTAGCATGTCTGTTTCCAATGCTACAACTTTTGTGTCCTCCCGAATCCTTATGGGCTCTATGTACATCAAGAAGGCATGGTTATGCTTAGAATGCATATTTTTCTTTCACCTGGGGAAATCAGTATCTGTAACTTGATTTTTTCCCAAATGCTTCTCTAATTCATGAGAATTTGTTTTACATCTGATTCATTATTTATTTTCTATTAATGAGTCGTTTGATTATTTCCCTTGGTGAGCAGAATTTTTCAGCCCTTGAAGATCTGAATAATGCAAAGATAACTAATTATGTATTTTTTTAATCCAGCATACACATCCAGATACAGAAAGGTTTGTACGGAGGGAAAATAGAAACCAAACATCTTAAATTGCCATTGTCTAGAAACTGTGATGAGAAAAAAAATGCACTCTATTTTAGTTTGCAAAATAATCACTAATATGGGGACATTTTTTTTAAAGCAACAAACCGTGGACTCTATGCTAGACCTACAAATCAAAAGGTGAGTGATGAGACCTTGCCCTGCCCACAGCATTGCTCAGTGAGTGAGCTCAGAAGGAAGCTTTCTGCTTCTCTTTATTGTTCATTCTCAAAACAAAAGTATTTCAGTGATGATAGCTCAGAAATATATGAATCCATAAAGTAAATTTCAATATGCGTCCAGAAAAAAATCTGTTTTGTTATAACAAATAACTTTGGTAATTTTTAGAAATCCATACTCCCAAGGTAGATCATCAAATCAATCAACAAAACATACAAAAGAAATTATTTTATTATATTAAAACACAAATCAAGGATAAGGAGTTAACAAAAACAGAACTAATGGTACTATTTGTAGTAATACTGCAGATTGTATATTATATGAATGAGTTTATATTTTACAGTTTCTTTTTTAATATTTATTTATTACTTCAGATTACATCTCCATCACAGTGTCCTCTTTCCGCCCCTCCCACTTCCGCATTCTCTTGCCCTCTACCCCCTATCCCTTCCATCACACTCCTCTGGAGTGGAGTGTCCCTACATAACAGTCCCCTGTCCCAGTTCAGCAGTCATATGAGGGCCACAAGAGCCTCCTCATACACCAGGGGCATACAAGGCAGCACCAATAGGGCAAAGTGTCACACTGACAGGAAAAAAAGTCTATGTTCATGTTCATTTTGGCGCATTTGTTGTAGTATAGTTATCCTGTACTATATGGCTAAAATCCGACTATAAGTGAATAGATGCCATGTGTATCCTTCTGAGTCTGGGTTAGTTCACTCAGGATGAGCTTCTCTAGTTGCATCCATTTGGCTGCAAATTGCATGATTTCGCTGTTTCTGATTGCTGAGTAGTATTCCATTGTGTAGATGTACCACAGTTTTTTAATCTATTCTTTGGTTGAGGGACATCTGGGTTGTTTCCAGTTTCTAGCTATTACAAATAAGGCTGCTATGAACATAGATGAGGAAACTTCCTTGTGATTTGGTGAGGAATCATTTGGATGTATACCCAGAACTAGCATGGCTGGGTCTCGAGGCAGAGCTATTCCAAGTTTTCTAAGCTATCACCAGACTGACCTCCATAGTGGTTGCACAAGTCTGCACTTCCACCAGCAATGGAGGAGGATTTCCCTTTCTCCACACACTCGCCAGCATGTGCTGTCATTTGAGCTTTTGATCTTAGCCATTGTGACAGATGTAAGATGGAATCTCAGAGTAGTCTTGAGTTGCATTTCTCTGATGATTAAGGATGCTGAACATTTCTTCAAGTGTCTCTCAGCCATTAGGAATTCCTCTTTTGTGAATTCTGTTTGGCTCTTATTTAGATAAAATATGTACATGTTAAAATGGACTCAATGGATTCTAATTGAGCCCTTCACTATGTTAACAATTAGTGTCTGTTCTGATAATATCAAACTGCTGCTACTCCAAGAGTGAGATATCTTGAAATAAATTATTGCATATAATTTTTATGTGAGAAAAGGACTTAATTGGGATGTATACATGAATCTAAGGTTTTCTGAAAAAGAATTTTTTTCTAGATGAGCTGTATGTAAGCTGGGGGAAGACCTGTTAAAGTGGCTTGGGAACAGCCAGTTTCAGACTCTGTTGCTAGGTCCAGAGAAAATCAGAGAGATCTGGACAACAACCAACTACTGGAACTTTGGCAAGAACACTAGGAAAAAGTGAGGCATACATAAACTTTTCTTAACCTTAAGTAGTTAGCAAAAATAAATAATTGTGGCCTACACGGAGCACACCAAACGGAAAGACTATTTATGCAAAGGCATAAAATTAGATGTGTAGTTGCTAAGACCAAGAATTGATAAGATAGCAAACTTTAAGCCCAAATATTTTCGTAATCCCCTGGGAAGCCTCTCTGTGTGTCAATATTCAGGTGGTATCATGCTGAGCATCATCAGAAATCTCCAGAGATGAGATATGTGTTCTCTTATATAAACCTGGATTAATCTGCAATCACACATTGTTGTGTCTGAGTAGTTTTAAGGGTTACTCTTCAGAACAATACATATGAATGCTCATTTCTACGGGCAACTAGCTATGTATGCTGTAAGAAATTACTAAAGACAAATATATCTAGAGACATATATCAGTGGTGGAGTGTTTTCCAAGTATATGTAAGTGTAAGGCCTTGGCTTTAGCACCAAATACAAAGCAACAATAACAAAAAAGAAAATCGCACAGGGCATAATTTGCTTTGCCAAGTGTGGCAAGGTAGGACTGTAATGCTAATACTGGAGAGTTAGGGGCAAGAAGATTAGGAGTTCAAAGTCATCCGCTGTTACACAGTGACTTAAATTCTCCAGGCCTGCTGGGGATGAAAATTAATTACCAAAAACTAACAATAGTCAGACTCAGACTATTGTTCCCACTGCTGCTTAAATTATAACCTGTAAAACCGAGTATTTGGAAACTGCTAAGAAGTCTGCATGACCACAAAAAAGACCCCCAAACTTTTTTTTTAGGTTTTTCAAGACAGAGTTTCTCTGTGTAGCCCTGGTTGCCCTGTAACTCACTCTATAGACCAGGCTGATCTCTGCCTCCTGAGTGATGGGATTAAAGGCATGAGCCACCACGACCAAACTTCTAACATGCTATTTCTTATCTGTTAAACTAAAACCACCTGTTTTAATTTCTGTTATTCCAAGAATTAAATAAAATGATGTAAGACAAATAACAGCTAAAAAGCCAAATGTCTAAGTCTACACTTTATGATTTAGAAACAATATTGACAATATTCTCAGAAATCCTATGATCCTTTTCAAAAACATCTACTTGAGTTCCTTCCTACAAGACTGATAGATTTCATTTTTAGTTCCTAGGTGAGCCCTCCTAACCCTTTCTTTTGTAAAAATATCAATGACTATAGACAGAGCCATTAGATGGGTTATATAGTTTAGGGGTTACAGGCAAATTTATGAAGTAGTTCACAATGAGTCTCACAGTTATTTATCTTCTTATTTATCTTCTGGGTGTCCTCAATGAGACTCAATGTCCTCACCTGTCCCATGGGAATTGTTATGCTCCTGATATCTTTGCCACAATGAAAGGTAATCTTACATGAACTTGACTCAAAAGGTTTAAAATACAAAACAATAGTCCACTCAGCTGAACACAGTCATTCCAAATCTAAGTATCACCTAGAGGAGTTACCAATATCTATCTTCTGTCTTAATTTCACTCTTTAATGATTTGTTAATGTTGTAACATAAAGTTCATAAAAACATAGAATATTTGTATAATTTTACAAATATTTATGAAATAATTATGATTTTCCATTTATCCATGAAGCACTCATCCATTAGAACATGGTGGCCATCCCTACAACCACTCTCCTCCTCCCTGTTGGTTCTTTTTCATCAGAGATATATGATAAGTACCTTTCCCTTTTTCTAATAGATTTAAAATGCACAGCAGTCCCTAAAAATAAAATATGTTGCTTACTAACTCCCTAACAGTGAAATAAAATAACATCTTCCTTTCCTCTTTCTATGTTTTTCTAAAATAGCATTTTGTAACATTTGTGTTTTGAGAATTTTCTTGTTTTTGTTCTATATCATTCCATTAAGTAAATTCACTTCATATATGTGTATATAAAATTATATGTGTATATATATATGTATATATATATACGTGTGTGTGTGTATGTATGTATGTGTGTAAGAACTAGAAACAAACTATGGGAGAATATCCAATTCTAATCTGAGCACAATCCATGTAGACATTATGGTATGTGTTGTTTATCAGTGATTTGGTATGAGTTTTACAAAAGCATTGGCTAAGGTAACAGCTAAGATGTAGGTGTGCTGCTTGAGAAGTAAGGTAACAGCTAAGATGTAGGTGTGCTGCTTGAGAAGGATGCAGGGAGAAGCTA
>CAJQZJ010000408.1:754815-770644 GCA_907164525.1 Lophiomys imhausi
CACACACACACACACACACACACACACACACACACACACACACACACGGGCACACGGGCACACACACACGGGCACACACATAGAGTACACTTGGAGCTTTTAATAGCCCTCAGGGTTTTGATGTGCAACTCATTGAGGAGCTACTGGATTAGGCCTGTGTTTCGGGCCTCTCCTAAGATTCTGACTCATGCTATAGACCCCTCAGTGGGGTCTCTCGTGTGACAGAAGTATATAAACTGAGGGTGTAGCAAAGGCAAACTGCTAGGCAAAAGGAGCCAGACATTCTAAAGACAGACAAACAGGAAAGGCAGCAAGAACAGAAGACAGAAAAGAAACAGGTGCCAAAGGTTAGTTTATCTACATGCACAACTATATCATTGTTGAAGGTTTCTCACATACTCATGATTAAAGTTCAATTCAGTAGAACTGAGACCTGTGTTAAGTGGTTAAACAAATCCCGGATATAAAAAGGATATCTACCAAATTCAGCTACAGACAGTTGTACTTTTATATGGAAGAAAAAAAAAGAGAGAGAAAAAGAAACTGGTAGTGTTGAACCAAGGAGTTCGCCTCTTATGTGAAAATTAAATAAATTTTCATTGAAATCCATGGAAAGGAGAATAAACAAAAATAAAAACAGTGGTTCCTGTCATTGATACTTAGTGCCACACAGGCAAATTTAGAGAGCATAAATAATACAAATATGGCTAAAGATGTTAAAAATAAAATATAGCATGGCTAGTACTCACACCAAAGATGAAAAGCTAAAATGTATTGAATGAATAATATTAAAAGCAGAAAAGTTCAGTAGCTAGGAGAATGCTCAGTGAGTAATAGTACTTGCTCTGGAAATATAGAGATCTAGGTTTTAATTCCCAGCTTCTATGATATAGGTTTGTATGCCTTTATGCTCCCTCACTAGAGAGGCTGGGACAGAGACAGAGAATCAGGTTGGTCAGCCACATAGATGAAATGGAAAACTTCCGATTCAGCGAGAGACACTTTCTCAAGACCATAAGGCAGAAAGCACAAGGGAACATATGTGATGTCCTGCACTGACCTCCTTGGATACACACCTCTGTGCTCATGCAAAAACAAAACAAAGGTGGGGTGTGGTGGCACATGCCTTTAATCCCAGCACTCGGGAGGCATAGGCAGATGTATCTCTGTGAGTTCGAGGCCAGCCTGGTCTACAAAGTGAATTCCAGGACATTCAGAGCTGTTACACAGAGAAATCCTGTCTCAAAAAACAAAACAAAACAAAAGCCAAACAAACAATAAAAGACGGGCTAGGAACACAGCTAAGTGGTAGACTGCTTGCTTACCTAGTTTGACGTCCTGATATCAAGACCCAGGATTAAAAAAGAAAATAGAAAAAGGTTTTAATTTTGTCTTAAATATACCTCAAAATTAAGTAATTCTAAGATATTAGATTTTAGTCCAACTCTTCTACATTATATTCATTTATTCCAGTCTTGCCTGAGGCTCCGTAGGCTTGAGAATGGAAAGATCTGACGTGTGCTTGAGTGTCAGAGCACCATGAGGATTACATGTTCACAGATACTATTTTATTTTCCTAGAAACTCTCTGGGATTTAGATCCACCAGGAAACTGAAGTTCAGAGACGTTCTATCCATTCTGGCTGAGGATCACAGGCAAGGTTCAAAGGCTGAATCTGGACTAGGTCATTCTGTAGCCTCATTTATTCCACTCCAAGAATCCAGACACTTTGGGCATCATGTTAGAAACTGGAGCCAGAGTCTCAGCCTCTCCACTTCACAGTTCTATGACAGCAGCCTTCCTACTCTTTACCTCAGACAGTAGTCTCTGACTCTTCAATGTCTTCAGGAAGGAAATAGGGACCATGGAGAATAGCTTCCAAGTTGCAGAAGTAGTAGTTGCACAGAATAGCTAACCTCATACAACATTCCACTGTGAGATGTTCAGGGACACAGCAAAACTGAATGAGGTTTACCATAGGCGTGGGCATCCTTAACTCACAGACCAAGCATGTGCTTGTGAGCATACTTGTTCTGTATCCGATATAACCCATCTATCCTTCAATCTATTTATTCATTTGTATCAGTTACTTTTCTGTCACTATGATAAAATATTATGACTGAAAGAGTTTGTTTTGGCATATGCTTCAAAATGAGTAGGTGCCCATCATGGCAAAGAGGTTTGGAGTTGGAGTAGGTAGCTGAGAAGTCCTATCTCAATCAGAAGCACTAAGTAGAGAGTAAGCTGGAAAAAGGTGAAACTTATATCTCAAATCCTGCCCCAGTGATGTAATTCCTCCAGCAAGGGTGTACCACCTCCCCATACAACACCACTAACTGGAGGCCAAGTGTTCCATCATCTGAGCCCAGGAAGAGATTTTCTCATTGAAACCACCACATTCATGAACCCACATAATTATGATGCATAGTCTAATACTCTTGAACATTTTAGTGCATTAGTTACTTTGTAGTTTGGACAAAACATTATAAAGGCAAGAATCACTATATTAAATATGTTCCTTTTGTTTATAAATTATATTTCTAGTGGTTAAAACAATACAGCTTACCTGCCCCCTTCTCTGGGCCTCTCTAGGGACAATCTCCTTAAGGAGAACAAGCCAGCTCTCTAGATGTTGCAATTCTAAAGGTCATCCTTATTTTACTTAGTTGTCCACGTCTGTCAGTTTCCCAAAGTATTATAAGAACAATACATTCCCCATTGAGAGCTTCTTAGCAGAGGGTGGGGTTGAAAAGAAAAAGGCCCACAGATTGGTTATGTACTGGGTCAGCGGTTTCACACTTTATTCCACAATACACAAAATCTTCATGTAGCATAGACAACGTGTAACTAGGTATCTGGCATTCATTTGATATAAAATATGTGAACGATAATGTACATTTTCTTAGGGATAGGACCTTGCCATGTAACCCAAACTAGCATAGACAACGTGTAACTAGGTATCTGGCATTCATTTGATATAAAATATGTGAACAATAATGTACATTTTCTTAGGGATAGGACCTCGCCATGTAACCCAAACTTGCCTGAAACTCGCTATGTCAGGCTGAACTCAAAGTCTTGGCAATTCTTAGCTGAAGCTTTCCAAGTGATGGAATTGCAAACATAAGTCAACAGGCCTGGTTCACAGTTATACACATGTATACAGGACTTTCAATATATAAGTAGTTTAGAATGCATGATCATATGAATGTTAAAACACATAC
Source organism: Lophiomys imhausi (assembly GCA_907164525.1). Taxonomy (NCBI): domain Eukaryota; kingdom Metazoa; phylum Chordata; class Mammalia; order Rodentia; family Muridae; genus Lophiomys; species Lophiomys imhausi. Next base: position 758,040 of record CAJQZJ010000408.1, read on the forward strand.
CAATGCAAATATGGTTGTTTAATAAGGAGATGATAAATACGTTTCATTTATCTTTTATTTATACTACAAATATGTTTTTGTTCTTTAGATTTTTGTAGAGTGAGTGACTGTGCATGCATACTCACATATATATGGTCATGCACATGTATGAATGTGAGTATCTGTACACACATGTGTATACGGAAGCCAGAAACTGACATTAGGTGTAATGTTCTGTTGCTCTGTACCCTATTTCCTGAGGCAGGGTCTCTGGCTGCCTCTGGAGTCACTAATTCCAGCTACTCTACCTAGCTGGCCAGCTTGTCATCGAGGTCCTCTGCCTCTTTTTCTCAAACATTAGGGTTTCAGTTGACTTGGCACGCCTGCCTAGCTTTCATCTGTGATCTGTACGTCTACATTCCAGTCCTCATTTTTCATGGCAATCGCCTTATGGACTGAGCCATCTCTCCAGCCCAAAACATACTTCTTTATGTGGCCTTCAGTGATTAGGGGGATTGTTTTTTTTAATTTTTTTTTATTTTAACTGTTTATAAAAGAAAAACATGCAACTTGGAGTTGCCTAGTCTTAACAACAGCATAGACTATGACCCAGGGGTTGGATTCACTGAGAGAATGGATTTAGCATTATAAAGGTGAGAGAAGCCCCCAGAGCTGAGGAGGGAGAAGTATGCCATTATTTCCCCTGTGATTAGCCTGAAGAAGGCAGAGGTTGCTACAGTCATCCATAGACCATATATATGACAATATCATCTCACTGAGAAAGCCAAATCAACTTTTGTTCCCCCCAAACATACACATCCGAGCCTTCTGCGAGGTGCTAAGGAAGGACTTGAACAGTCATGGATCCCTGAGAAGTGTTCTGATTCATTCACTGACATCTGGAAAGGCTCTATGCAGTTTTCACAAAATGCACAGCAACCGCCCTGCCCCACACTGCCCAAGATTTCTTCATGTTGGTGATGGCACCAGGAGTGAAGTACGAAGCAAAATATTAACATTTCACACAGCAAGCAGGTCACACCATGTGAGTTTCAGGAATAAAGTGCCTATATTTCCCCAGAGTTTATGCCCATGACACGGCCCCTTGAACAACTCATTACCATTGCTCTGATGGCTTCTCCCAGAAGAATGTATTGACTTTTGTTGGCATTGAAAAGATGCTCAAAAGATCAAAATGACAAAATCAAGAGGAAACAGCCTCTGCAGGGATTAAAAGCCTCTGCTCAATGATGCCTGAACTGGTCCTGTGTCCAAGGGACGTTCCCCACCGAGAGCTGCATGGAAGCCTGCCTTCTCCAGAGTGCTACAGCATGAGACACAGTGCAGAGGTCAGGACGACACATGCCATATTCGAAGCTGCTTGCATCTCTCCAAAGAAAGGCTCCTGCTGCAGTCAAAACCAGAGGCTTCCCCTCCCAGATCCCAGCAGCGACAGGGAGTGTCACCTTTGTGCAGTACTTTGCATCCTAATGTGCTATATCCAAAAAAGAGAGTCACAAAGAGCATAAAACTTCCAGGCTCCTTTTGTATGTAAGTTCATATTATTAACAATTGCAAAAACTGTCAGATTTCATCATCCTATTTTCATATGCTTTTGTGACAGTCTTTGGATCACTGATGGCCATAGAACAGTCAGATTTCTTTCTCCACAGTGATTAATCAGAAATCAAGCAGCAGAATAGGCCCTTGCCACACATTCAGATGCTGCACATCTCTTTGAATACTTCTTATAGACCTGTTGGTTCAATAATGTTCATCATCACTGGGCCTCTCCAGAACCATGTAAAATTTCCCCTTTTATTGAAAATGGATTTTTTTCTCATATAATATATCCTGATAATGGTTTACCCTCCTCCTCCTCCTCCTCCTCCTCCTTGTCCTCCCAGTACCTTGCTGCCTCCCCTCCCAACATATCTGTCCCTCTCATTAGGAAGACAGTATAAACTTATAATAGATAATAATAAAGCAAAATAAGATTAAATAAAAACTAACACATGGGTTGGGAGAAAACAAACAAACAGAAAGAACGTAACTCAAGACACAGAGACCAGCTCATTTGAGCACTTGTGAATTTCATAAAAACACTAAACTGAAAGCCATAATATATGTGCAAAGGATCTATAGGGTAAAAAGTAAGAATATATGTTATATATAATGCTATATAGGTGTGTTATAAATATGATATTTATTTATAAAATTTTTGAATATCACACACACACACATATATATATGAAAATCTCAAACATGACATTATGAGATAAGGAACCTCCAAAGTTTCCATTGAGTTTGTTTCCTGTTGGTCATCTGCTGAAGTGTAATAATCTTACTGATTCAGAGGGCCTTGTTTATAAGTGTGTGGAAAACAATCAAACAGTCTGTTGTTTTGACAACCACCTGGGTTGGGTAAGGATTCCCATGGGACCTCTTTGGCCAACAACTCAATTAGATGCAATCCAATCCCAGTATTGGGAAGCTTCATTCAATGATGAGAGCTGACCAGTTGGGGATCTATCTCCACTATTATTTGGAAATGTAATTTAGGGTGTGTGTGTGGGGGGGTGTGTGTCAATGTTTGTGTATCAAATATATTATATATATATTTATACTGTATTAGGTTTTCATACTACCCATCAAATGGCCCTTAATTTAGTTGTCTCTACCCGTATTTCTTCTCTGCTCCCCCACTTCCCTCCTAATCTCCACTAGATCCTTCTCTTCCAATCATTTCCCCCTTTCATCCATAAATAAATATTCTATTTTCCTTTCCTAGGGTGATGATTGCGTTTCCTTCCCCACTAGTATACCCACCCTCTGTTATTCTAGGGATTGTAGTGTGTTTATCATTGACTTACCAGTTACTGTCGCCACACAAGTGAATGTACATCATATTTTACTTCTGTATCTGGGTTACCTCACTCAGGATGATTTTTCCTAGTCCCATCTATTTACCTATGATTTTCATGAAGTTATTTTTTAAATATTTCTGAGGAATACACTATTGTGTAAATGTATCACATTTCTGTTTCATTCATCTGTTGAGAAACAGCTAGCTTGTTTCCAGTTATTAGCAATAGAGTAGCAAAGAACATGGTTGAGCAAGTGTCTCTGTGGTACAGTGAAGCATATTTATCCTTAGGTCATAAATATCCTCGATATTAAGGCAAGTTTCCTGGATGCAGCAGAAAGATAGATTCTTTTTTCACATTTATTCTGCCAGTTTGCTTGTTTTTACTGGGAAATTGAGACCCTTAATATAAATGAACAGTGTTTGTTGATTCCTGTTGTTTGGGGTTTTTGGTGTGTGTGTGTGTGCGTGTGTGTGTGTGTGTGTGTGTGTGTGTGTGTGTGTGTGTGCATATGTGTGCATATGTGTGCATGTATGTGCATGTCTGTATGTGTTTCCCTTGTTTTAACTTTGCTGGTCCAGGATTAATTATTTCTTAGGTATTCTTGGATATGGTTGGCCATTTTTGGTTGTAGTTTTCCCATTAGTACCTTCTGTAGAATGTTGTTTAAATTTGATTGTATCATAAAATGCCTTATTTCTTAATCTATTATACTTGAAAGTCTTTTTGGATTTAGTAGTCTGGGATGGCATCTGTAGTCTCTTAGAGTCAGCAGCACATCTGTCCAGACCCTTCCTTCTTTTAGAATCTCTGTTGAGAAATCAGGTGAAATTTTAATAGGTCTGTATTTATATGTTACTTGGGTTTTTTCCCTTGTAGCTTTTACTATTCTTTCCATGTTCTATACATTTACTTCTTTGATTATTATAGGTCAAGACAAACCTATTTTCTTTTTGGTCTGGTCTATTTTGTATTCCATATGATTCTTTGCCTTCATAGCCATCTTCTTTAGGTTAAGAACATTTTCTTTTATGATTTTGTTGAAAATATTTTCTGTGTGTTTGTCCTAGGTTTCTTTTTCTCCTTGGTGTTTTCATAGTGCCCCAGATATCCTGGATGTTTTGTGGCAGGATTTTATTTGATTTAACTTTTTTTTTAACCTAGGTATCTGGCACAGCCATATCTAGTGGGAACAGTTAAAGTCCTAAAGCCAGCACAGCTGGTTGACAATTATCCAGCAAAGCTGGGACTTATGATGCAATCACTTTAGTGCTGTCCTTCACTTTTGGTCTTGATAGCCAAGTGTTGCAAACTTAGGAAGGCAATATTTGAACCACCTGGGGATATTGAATTGATAAGAACTTGCTTATGAATCATTTATACCTTCTCTAAGCTTCTCTAGAAAAGTTCTGAGCATAGTACCCCTCCCTCTTTTAGGGTGATATCCTTATCTAGATCTACTTGAAGGTTTTCCTTACACCCTGTAGGTTGTGATTCAAATAAAGATGCCAAAACTCTCCTTATGAGGCTCTGATTCAAAGATACTCTTAGAATGTCTGACCCTGTACTTACTCAGGAACAAGATAATCAGAACTAAGTAAACTTAAAAAGTTAAGCAAGATTCAGTAGGTAGGAGTTGGTAGCAGATCAGATTAAAAGCCTCTTCTTATTATACACTCAGGCAATTATGTGGCATATAAAATTGGTGGCCACATATGGTATGTTTCTCGAGGAAAAGTTACAGCAATAAATTTAGATTGGCTGGAGTTATCTCTGCCCTACACAGGCTTACGTTGATGGACAAAGAATGGTGTGGATAAATGATAAAAGAATGAAATATTAAGACCTCCCTTTCTTAGAAAACTTAGCTTGTGTAGTGCCACTGTAATGTTGTTTGACTAAGGAACAGAAGAACATCAAGAGTACACATGTAAATAAATTCTACAAAGGTGTAGAAATTGTACTTGAATAATAACTGCAACAGCTTTGGCCTGTAGATTTTATTTGGGCCTAATGACAATTGGCACTCTCACCATTAAAAGTTGATAATGTATTGCTTGGAACATGACAATTTGCCCACTTGGAGATTTTCTTTCTGTCCAATGTCCTTGAAACTGCAAGATTCTTAAAAGCTGGGTTGTGGGGCTAATGAGGAAAAATGATTGTAAAAGATAACTCTGCTCTGTCATGGTTTATCAATAATGACTAAACTTATGGCCAAGAGGAAGTTAAAACACATGTCTGTGGACAAAATGATATGATCTATGTTTTGAAAAAACATGAATCTCTCCTAGCCTACTGAGGTCTGAATAAATAAAGAAGAATCACTCTGACTGCCAATCAATCAGGCTGCAATATCCTGACCCCCTTTTTTGACTCACTCTTTCCCTCCTGATGCCTTATTTCCTCTGTGAGACCTGGACATTGTCTGGGCTCCCCCTCCCCTGCACCCCTTTCCCCTGCCAGCAGATAGCCATTCATTCTGTCCTGTTTTCATGTCTTTCTGCTCTTATAATCTGTTAGTAAACTTTATCACTGAGGTTCCCATTGAAATTCCTAAATTTTTCATTTTTGGAATTTATAGTTAGTGTTTCATTTACTGATTTTATTTCCACTTTTAGGTCTTTTACAGTTTTACTAATTTCCTTCTACTGTTTATGTTTTCAGATTTGTTCATGGGATTTATTCATTTCTTAGGGACCTCTGGCATATCCATAAAGGCTGTTTTAAGGTCTTCATCTTGTGTTTCAGCTATGTTACATTCAGGACCTGCTGTGGTAAGGCTACTGGACTCTAGTAGAGACATATTGTTCTGACTATTATTGATTGTGTTTTTAAACTTGCCTCTAGGCATCCAGGTTTGGGATGATGGTAATTGGTACTGGTATCTGCTCCTGCTTTTGTTGGATGGGTTTTTTTTGCTGGCGTTTGGTTTCTTGGTTTCTGTTGTCCTCTCTGGTTCTGGATGTGATTACTTTGTATTTCCTGGTAAGGAATTTTTCTGATTCCTACTAAGTATTATCCCTGAAAGTTCCAGGTAAAATGTGTGTCTAGGTATTGGGAGCTGACATTTAGAAATGAGAATGGGCTGGGGTGGAAGGCTGAGGGGTAGAAAGAGGATGGAGGAAAGAAATGTGCTTTGTTAGAATCTGCATGGTCTCCTCATAATGGAGGCAAAGTAATACTCAGCTCTATTAAACTCTAACACCTGGGCACTTTCAATATAACATGCTATTAGTTGCAAAGAATATTTAAAAAATTACTACTTCCTGTTATGAGGGACAAATGTAAACTTATATAAGAAATTCTTTTATGACAGTTGATCTCAAATTTTATATAAGCCCTGGCAGCCTGAGAACATCACCAGATAGAGACTCTGAGTCATTGAGTCTGGGGTACCTGACATTCTGCATTTCCATCAAATATCCAAGTGATACCAGAACTCTGCATATGGCTGACTAGAGGATTGCAGTGAGGATGTAAAGACTTAGAGCATATGATCTAAACAAAATAGAGAAGGTTTTAACCTTTTAAAGCACAGTGCTTGAGAGGATTTGCATTAAATAGCCAAAGTGACAAGCTCTCAGGATGAGTATTTTTTCAGTCTTTTCTATGGTAGTGAAAAATTATTTCATCATAACACACATTTAATTTTATTTTATTCTACTCCCCAATGGAGATTTATTGGCTAGTTATAAAAATATTCATAGCTAGCATTTGTCAGGTGGTGTACACCTTAAACATCTTTTCATGTGGGATCTTATTTAATGGTCGTAGATATATATTTGGTAAAAACAAAAAAATCAAAATCCTAAGGAGACCAAATCCTAATGAGATTTTAAGATGTGTACAACTTGCTTGTGTTATTACAAAACACCTGAGGAGAGAAATTTAAGGTGCAAAGGGTTTATTTTGCTTCAGAGTATGTGAGTTGTGTGTGTACGTGTGGGGTGGGGACTAGGGGGCATGCATATGTCCCAGTGTATGTGGATGTCAGAGGACAACTTTAAGGAGTAAATATTCTCTTTTCACCACACGTGTCCCAAGGATTGACTCAGGTCATCAGGTTTGTTGGCACCATGGAGGCATCTGGATAGCCGGAGTTCATTCTACTTCAATACAAACTCATTGTGTTGAGTTCCATTTATAACTTCTCTGTTGCCAGTAAGATCAGTCTAGGTGCAGAGGTTCAGACACCGGCTGAGGAATTTTTCAGGAGCATAGCTCTGTTATTCATAGCAGTGTGCTCTCATGATGGTCTAAGCATTACACCAATGCACTTGTGCAAGCCATTGCCCATGAAGGGGAAAGAAGATCTCTACATTTCTAGGAGGTCTTGAAGAATCCTGAGGACACAGCTTCCCTGAGTCAGTCACTGGAGCTGCAATCAGATGATTGTCGACCTGAGTTGTCCTAAGGATGTGAGTAAGACTCAGAAGGACAGAATTCAATATCATTCCAGGCATCAAAAGACTATTTTATCAAGTAAAGTATAAATTCAACCCACAATCTGGTTTGAAAATAGTAAATAATATTTCAAAACACAAAATAGAAATGAAAAACAGGATAAGGTACAGTTTGAGCTTCCCTATTTTAAAATCCCATATGCTCTGAAGTCTGAGAAGATTTGACTCTCAACAAGAGGGCAATGAGAAAATTTCACACTTGGTCTTACATGATGGGTGGCAGTCAAATGTAAGACCACCAAAAGTGTTATATGATATTATCTTCAATATTGTGTGTTTATAGGGTTATGAGCCAAAATTAATTTTGTGTAAGACTTTGTACCAATATGAACCAAAGTGGAGCCTATATTAGTCTTGGGGTCAACACCCAGTATATTTCATTATGTATGTATAAATTCTCCTAATCCAAAACAACTATCGAAACCCAGCTCAGTTCTGATAGTATGTAGAATGTACTGCAGATAATACTTCCCCAGTGCATAATATGGATTTAATGTTCATTTATGAGGATGAATATTAAACAATCTCAAAGTTAGTTTTTAGTTTGTATAATGTTTGTACAGTAGGGATACTTCCTCCATTATCATAGAAACTACCTTTCATTCTTCTTTTAATAAATAAAATATTGCATAAGAAAATCTGTAAACATCAAGGGAAGGTTGCTACATATCAAAGAAGAAGTCACAGTGCAAAGCAAGAAAGAATAATTACTAGCAGTACATTCTAGAATCCAGGTGACCTGAGTTTTACACAGGCAAACTACAGCAAATCTATCATTAGACAAAAATAAACAAGGTTACATGTGTAAGCCTGTGAGTTTCACAGGCCAGTCATCACATTAATTGACAGAGGACTCTGAGAACATCAAGAGGCTTTATTTAGACTTTTCTGGAACATCTTCAAACTTACTGTTCTATGTATGAAAACAACTCTTTCTCAGTTAGGAGAATGACATCTTCAGGGAGTTGTCTTTGAAAGGATGCAGTCACCAAAACGCACAAGGAAAGAAATGTTCACGCTCTGAATAGGGATTATATCACAAGATAAATAGCTTTGGCTTCCTTCAGGCAGAAATGCATTTTGACAAGGTCAAAGACTCTCTTCTTGTTCCTGATGCTCCCATTCCCTGGGACACATAAGGTTCCTTGTCTGAGTGGAAGAGCTAAGGGACTGGAGGAGTGACAACTCATTAATTTTGTCAATAGCCATTCCACTCCATCTTAGCATTTATAGTCTGTCTTGAGTAAAAGATGGGCTTCTCTGTATTTTGCTAATCCATTCCCAGAGTGATTTAAAAATGGACCTTTCTATTTTCAGCTAATACCACTCTCTTCATCTGATATTCACAGGGTCCATAAATCTACCTCCTCGTTACTCATCCCCATGTCTAATCAATTCCTTGCCAGCTAGAAGCTTTGACTGTAATCAGAACAATTCTAGATCTCTCGTCTCATCCAAAATAGTGTATTTTTGCCTTTTCATTTCTCCTGGATACCTCTCTCTCTCTCATTTCCCTTATTTCTTTTGCATCTGCTTGATCCTATTCTTAGGTAGTCATTGAGTCCCCTCACCACCTGTACCAGGCAAATGACAGTTATTACCAAAAGACCAAACCATGTTGCACAGCTGAGCTGGAGTGGGTGTCAAAAGATCTTTTCCCCCCATGAACACTATTCTCCAGACCAAGATTTTGTTTTTAGAGAAAGATATATGTGAAAGAATAGCCAAGGTGAATCTAGAGGTTAGGGATGGTGAATTTTAAGACTGTTTGTGGCACACTAAGGAACATCGTGGGTAGAAGTGAGCATGCAGCTCAGAGTCCCAAGAGATACAGAGAAGAAATGAGAGTTAAATTTAATGACAATGAGTGTCAAAATCAGAGGCAGGTTTCAGCGACATGTTTAAGTATTCAATGTGTTCATGATGGTATGCTATGAGTTCCAGGCATATAGTCTCTCTTATATCACTCAATAGACTGATGTCCACTTGATTCATGAAGGAGGGACCCAAGTCCCACACAATATAATGAACTTGGCCACTTCATAAGAGGTGAATTAGCTGCTGTGTATAGCTGTTATAGGAAAGTAAAGAAGGCAGTCAACAGTTAAGTATACAATTGCCTGTTTTTTTGTAACAGCTTGTCAGCCTTCTTGTTAACATTTTAAGACCTTTATTTTGCTCATGTTCTAAATTGCTTAAAGAAATTTTTAGTCAAAGTAAGTAAAATGAATTCTGTTCTGGAGACAAGAGAAGAAGGAGGAGTAGTAACTCATGTTGAGATTTTATTAATGTGAACATGGCATTTTCTTAACTGAAGAAATAGTTTACAGCTGGTCAAATTTCAGGTTAGGAAATATTCTATTTGTCAGGAAAGGAGTATATAACTTTTTCACCATATGCAGGCAAGTTTACAGGAGTCACTTCTAACTATCCATCCAAAATTTAAATTCTTTCGAGTAGGTTTTGATAACTGCAGACATTCTTTACTTTTTCTCAAAGGAGCAGATAAGTTTGGTATAAAATTTTATTATGGTTTTGTTCATCTTCTTGACCATCAATTTCTAAAAATGAAACTCATGAAATAAAAACAGAATAAGCCGAAGACATTATTTAGCTCAGGAAGAATGACAAGAGCCAGAGACCTACACCTACACATATCATTCAGATAATCAGACATTGATTATCTGGCACATTTGAGGAATTATTCAATGCTCTTAATATATGAGAGTGAATTTGAATGTAGTCATATCATTACAGTCAAGAAAAGTCCGGTGAACAAATAAACATTGATCTAATACACAGGTCAGAATACTTCAGATTTTAGAAAGTACTATGTACATTGGAAGGAAGAACAAACAGGTATTTGAGGGGATGTGCAGTGCTGGGATGAATAGTTTCAAGCTGTTTAGCTTTGTCAGGCTCCTTGAGAGGATGCAATTTGTGTGAGCAATGCCTTGAAGCTTATGTGTGTTAAGTGTGATTTGAGGAAAATGTTCTTTAATTAACTTATTTATTCACTTTACATCCCAATCCCAACCCCCTCTCTTCTTTCCTCCCAGTCCACCCTTCCACCCTCTATCCCCACTCCCACCTCCCCTTTTTTTCAGAGTATAGACTCCACCCACCAACTCTCCCTAGTTCTTCATGTCACATCAGATTTAACTGCACCTTCTTCCACTGAATCCAGTCAATGCATCTCAGCTAGGAGGAAGTTATCCAACAGTAGGCAACAGAATCCTTGTCAGGGACAGCCCCCACTCCAATTGCTAGGGGGCCCACATGAAGACCAAGCTGCCGCTCAACTTCATAAGTGTAGGTGGCCTGGGTCCTCAATCTATTCATGCTCTTTGGTTGGTATTCAGTCTCTGTGAGCCCTCATGGGCCTAGGTTAGCTGCCTCTGTTGATCTTCTTGTGTAGTTCTTATCTCCTTTGGTACCTCTATCCTTCCTCCAACTCTTTCACAAGACTCCCAGGTCTCTGTCCAATATTTGGCTGTAGGTCTCTGCATCTGTTTCTATCCATTGCTGGTTGAAGGCTCTAAAAAAACAGTTGTGCTAAACTCCTGTCTGTAAGTATAACAGAGTATCATTAATAGTATCAGGGATTGGCTCTCTCCCATGTGTAACCCAGACCGAGAAAGACACATGTACTTATTAGTGGATACTCACTATATGTTACAGGATAACCATGCTACAATCCACAGACCCAAAGAAGCTAAGTAACAAGGAGGGCCCAAGGGAGGATCCTTGAATCTCACTCAGAAAGGGAAAAATAGATATAGGAAATAGATGAAGAGAGGGAACAGGGAGAGAGATAGGGTTGGGAAGGGAATGAGAGTGAGGATCAGGTGAGGTAAAGCAAGGATTGGAGGTGGTAGGGTTGGGAGGGAGAAGGGAAACTGATGGGGTGGGATCTCTGGGGAAAACTGGAGACCTGTGATGGGGTAGGTTCCTGAGAGGATATGGAAGTGACTCTAGCTAAGAATCCTAACATCGAGGGATATGGAGACTGAAATGGCTGCCTCCTATTGCCAGCCAGGGCTCCCAGTGGAGGGAGAGAATACTGACCTACCCGCAAGACCTTTGACCCAAGATGCCTCTAAGATGCGTAGGGATAAAGATAGAGATTGAGGGAATGGCAAACTAGTGACTGGCCCAACCTGAGGGTGAGCAAATTTTAAGAAGTTCCTTTTGAAAAACAGAGTGAACTGCTTAGATCAGGTGTAGGTCTATGAGGAACACATCTAGACCTCAGGGCCCACCGCAGGGGGAATCCAGTTAGTACACATTGAGTGGCTCTTGCTGGCTGTGCAGAGCACTCGTACACAGAAAAGTAAGCGAGTGCAATCAGGTGGCAAACACCAAATGGTGCTCAAGAGAAGGTCACAGATGGTTGGCTCTTAAGAAACACTATCAAGTCTCAAGCCTAGAAGCTAGCATGGTTTTATCGTCTTCCAGTAGTGTTGTAGAAAGCACCATGCATAGGCTGACTGCAAGGCAGCAATGTGCTTCCTTGCCATCATGCAGGTAAAGGTAGGCTTTCCTGATACCTCCTTGGCCTGTAGATGGATGTCTTCTCTAACTGCCCTCATGTGCTCCTCCTAATGTGAACATATTGCCAATGTTTCCTGCACGTATATTTTTCTTCTCAATATGACATCAAGTATGTTATTTTACAGTTCCCCCAATGTTCCCAATTTAACTTAATCTCTTCAGTGAGCCCCATCTCAAAATACAACCTCATGCTGTTGTGCTGCTGGAGGTAAATGCTTAAATATGAATTTGGAGAAAACAGAACAAAAACTGAGTCACTCTGTGATACCAGTTTATCCATGGATCAAGTAACATGAGATCAGATGCCAAAAGAGTTTTGGCAAGGTCATGAGTTAAAATTGTACTGGTATTTCAAGGAGTCAGAAGTTAACAGCCATTGTCTGAATTGGCAAATAAGAATTGATGAGGTAAGCTGATGCTAAAGAGAACTGGAAATGCCCTGGAGAGCTACTTGTCATTTATTAGCAGCAAGAGCAGTGTGAAAAAGACAAGTTCATAGGTGAAGAGTCTCAACTGCAAAACAAAAAAAAATCCAGGATAATTCATGAGTTACCCACAGGGTAGTATGGTAGGCAAATGACAAAGGTAGGAAGAAGGTAAGACTGTGGTCATTTCCATGGAGCCTTTACTGATAATCCTGCTTTCCCTTCAATGGTGCTAAGAGTTGGGGGAAAGTGGCAAAGACCCAGAAAGGGGAGACATCTCGAGCAGACAGAGCATACAGAAGAGAAGGTTGCAC